>JAZEWU010000009.1:9845619-9878232 GCA_036362915.1 Geotria australis
GTGTGTGTGTGTGTTCCAAAGTCATAAAGAGATATTTTTAGCCGGACGCTCGCTCGGGTTTCCAGTGCAGGAGCGAGGTTCGCATTTGGCCCTGGTGCCCCCCACACCCCCCACCACATCCCCCACTCACACCTCCCCCATCTTCACCTCACCCGTAGTTCAGAGCCTTCGTAGTAAACATCGAACGTTGGGCCGATGTTGGTCCAACGCAGGAGCGTCGCAGCCGCGCGGGTGTTGCGTGTGTTGTGAAACCCGCACTTTCATAGAAACATGATTTCATCCCCCACACTTTTTCCTGAGGTAGACTCATATCATTTACTGCGACACCCGCACTTTCACAGAAACATGATTCCATCCCCCACACTTTTTCCTGCAACACCCGCGGCTGCGAGGCGCCTGGTCCAACGGTGCTGACCACATGCGGACATCGGCCCCGGCGCTGTACAACCTGCTTTAACCCTTCCCCGCTGGACAACTGTTTAAACAGCTGCATATCTCGACGCTCAACGGTTCCTTGAAAGCTTTAATAAAAAAAACCACCCCAGACGTGAAGCAGCTTGTTAGGAGAACATTATCCGGCATTTCCCCGCGTCTCTCGCGGTTAATGTGCCAAGTTGTGACGGGGTGTGTTTGCCGTATCGAGTCCGCGGCGTTACGCGATAACACACCTCGCATTTGGACGAGCGAAGGCGCTTTCTTCCTGTCACTTTATAATAGGCGAGCGTCACGTCGCCTAACGCCGGATAGCAGTACCATAACGCGCGCACCTATGCGGCACAGGTATACGCAGGGCCGGATTGAGGCGTGGGCTTTAGGGGCTGCAGCCCAGGGGCCTGTGCCAGCTGGAGGGCCTCCGGAGATTAAGGGAAAAGTTATTTAGATTGTGAACGCCCAATCAAAAAGTATTTGTACTCTAAATAATCTATTTAAAAAAGGGTTCAATTAATATACTACAAAACTAAAAAACACTCGTTAATTATTTGGCCGATAACATCATAATATATAGGAAGCAGTGTGTGGCAATATGGCGCCGGCAAAACCGCCTGGCTGCCTCCTCCGCCTCTCCGCGCTTTCCTCGCGCCTCTGAGTTGTTCTCTCGTCGAAGGGGTACCTTCGACAGTGAATTAATATGTGGCACGCGTTATAAATGTAAAATTATTACATTATTATTATTATTATCAATCCGGCTCTGGGTCTACGTGAAGGCAGGGACACGGCCACCCAGGATGGCTGTGCAGTCCACACAATGTGTTTGTTGGAGGGAGTGTGGCAGGGCGGCGCGGTGGTGACATCTGTGCCTCACAGCAACAAGAAGGACCCGGGTTCGAATCTCGGCTCGGGGTGCCTTTCTGTGTGGAGTTTGCATGTTCTCCCCGTGTCCGCGTGGGTTTTCGCCGGGCACTCCGGTTTCCTCCCACCGTCCAAAGACATGCTGTCAGGTTAATTGGCGAACTGACTAAATTTCCCCAGGCGCCCTGCGATGGACTGGCGTCCCATCCTTGGTGTTCCCCTGCCTTGCGCCCTGTGTCTGCCGGGATAGGCTCCGGCTCACCACGACCCTGTATAGGATTAAGCGGTTTCTGAAAATGGATGGATGGACATATTGTAATATTATTATTAGATATTGCTAAGGGACAGCCACTATATTGTGGACAGAGCTAATTTGATGTTGGCTCACCGTGCCTCGGTGAGCCAGTTCCCGACCACGGCCAACATCCGTGGTGAGTGATCTCTGAATATCTAACCGGACCTGAGCTACTCTGCTCACCATGAACCCACTCAGGTCGTCGCGAGGAAGCGCCGTCAAACGACCTCCCAGACCGACGCGGCGACCATCCAGCAGTGGATCGACAAAACGCCTCGAGACCGTGTTGAGCGTAATAGTTTCAATGCGGCTCAATCCCCAGTATTTTTCTATTATATTTCTATATTTGTGAGGAAAAAAAATGTATTGACATATTTTCCCCATTCTTGCTAAAATAGTTAATCGTGCCAACTCGTCCGCTATTTTCAATTCTATTTCTTCCACGACCACATCGATTTTCGCCGAATGCATTATTGTTTTGCGTATATGAATAATAATAAAATCCCTTTCAAATCCCAGCTTCCGCTTTACATTTCGAACTCTACGTTCAAACGTGTTGGCACCGCCGGCGCCGCGCTGAAAGCAACGACAACATAGATAGAGAGCCGGGGCGGCACGGTGGCGTAGTGGGTAGCGCAGCCGCCTCACAGCAAGAAGGTTCCCGGGTTCGAATGCCGGCTCGGGGGCCTTCCTGTGTGGAGTTTGCACGTTCTCCCCGTGTCCACGTGGGGTTTTCGCCGGGCACTCCGGTTTCCTCCCACCGTCCAAAGACATGCAGCCAGGTTAATTGGCCTGAGTAAAATTGCCCCCAGGTGCCCTGCGATGGACTGGCGTCCCATCCTCGGTATCCCCCTGCCTTGCGCCCTGTGACCGCCGGGATAGACTCCAGCTCACCGCGACCCTGTACGGGATTAAGCGGTTTCAGAAAATGGATGGATGGATGGACACAGAACGCCTTGGGGCCTTCCCAACCGCCACACACTCAGCGATTCTCCCCCCGTCCCCCGTCGCATTTCCGCACAAATCTCGCTGTTCCCGGCGACCACCGCGGGCCCTCAGCCGAACGCTCGCGGCGTCTCCGACCAGCGGCGGGCCGGGGCTCCGGTTCGTCGCGCTACGGGCCGCGATCGGAGGACCGGCGCCGGCGACAACCTCTCGGGCGCCACAGCCGGGTCGGAGGGGGGTGGAGGCTTTGTCCTTGCCTCCATTTTCTGGGGCCCGGGGCTCGGAGGGGACGGCGGAGACAACGGCGTTCTCTCGCCTCTCGCGGCGGCGGAATAGAGCGATCAATAGCAAACGTGACACTCAAAGCTCTCTCTCTCTCTCTCGCCGCAAATAACGCAGCGGACGGATCAATGCCGAGTGATCTCTCACCAACGAGGCAAATTTTTGTCAAATTATCCCACCAGAAACCCCTCTCCCATTTGCACAAACACTCTCCGGGCGAGCGATTGTTTGGTGCCCATTGTTTTGGCGCGTTGTATTCTAGCCGTTATTACCATCATCATCATTATTATTGTTATTATAATCGCCGTTTGGGAAGGGTTTGCAACCTTTCCGGCCGCCCGCCTCTATTTACGCGCAATTTGAGGTCCCTCGCTGCGGCGTCGCCGCTGGTGGGCCGCGAGTCGGGAATTACTTTTCTGCTCAGGGATCGACTCCGGCCTGTTGGTGCCGCAGGGTCGATAAAATAGGGACCGCTTTGTGGCAAAGGCAACGGCGGTTGTCCCTCGCAATAGACGGTTTCCCCCTCTCGCTGTGGGAATGTGGGATTTTTCGACCGCTCGCCATTGTGGTACAGCGATGCTGCATTGCGCCTTTGAGCAATCGCGCACCTTGATTTGATACTATGTTGTTAGAGAACATTTCCATCCGTCCATCCATTTTCAGAAACCGCTTACTCCTGTACAGTGGTCGCAGGGGAGCCGGAGCCTCTCCCGGCAGACACAGGGCACAAGGCAGGGCTACACCCCGGATGAGACGCCAGTCCGCCTAAAGCCGCCAACCTCAACCGGTGGGGTCCCGACCCACTAGCGGACCGCGAGCGCCACCTAGCGGTCCGTGGAGACCAGACCCGAGTGGGCCAAGTGGGCCTCGAAGTGCAAAAGTATTGAGAACCGCCGCTCTAAATAAAATGCCGCACGAACTCATCGTGCCGCGGACTGGCAACTCAGCTCGGGCAGACCTTCCGAGCGAACGAGGGGGTAGAGAGAGAGCAGCGGAAGACCTCCGTCGAATCCGCAACGTCGCTGCTGATTTAGCCCCGTCGCTCGCTCGCTCGCGCGATTCCCACGAAAAAACCCCCCGTTAATTCCGACGGAGAATCGCCGAAGAGCGTAGGCAAGCGCCGCTCCGTAGCCGACAGCTAAACGCCGCGGTGCCGTCGCCAAAGAAGGCCGTTACGCGCCGCCTCGTTATTACCCGCGACTAAACGGCGGAATAAAAAGAACTACCGCTACTTAAACAAATGAAGAGTCCCTCGTTTTGTCGCCGAGAGCCTCACTAAATCTCCACGCTCTGCCCGGCTGCAAGGAGGCTTCCCGCCCGGGATATTTGGTCAATTTGTTATCGAGTTTATTTCGAACGCGTCAAGGCGCAGCCCTGCAATAACTCGCGCGCGCCACTGATGGTGGAAGAGTATCCACTAGATGGAGCTCCAGAGAGGCCCCTCTAGAGGGTACTTGGCCAACTCTTCCACACTGGCTCAACGTCTTCCTTCTATGTCAGCAAGCCACAAACATGAGGTGTGACCGTAAAACACCCCCATGACAGGTCCGTATCAGGTCACACGACAGCCCTGTAGATAGATAGATATTTATCATTACAGCAGAAAATTACCCAGTGAGCTTGCAAGCTCTTTACAGGATCCCTGCGACACAACAAACGGTTTTATATCCAGCCTCTAACGGTTGACGGCATCGCCGTAGCAGGAACACACACCATTTTTTTTTTTTACAAAATAATAATACTATATTTTGTGCCGGCGATCCCCCGTCACGAATCTCCGTGTATTTCTTGGAGGCGCCTCCACAGATGCTAACGCACCGGGATTGTGAGCGAGGCAGGGCCAGCCCGCCGCGCCACAGCGCTGGAAAGCCTCCAAACTAATTACAGCCATCGATCGGGCGGCTCTGAGACCCGGCCGGCGCAATACGCGCGCCTCTCCTACAGAGAGAGAGAAGGCTTTGCTTTTTTGTTTTGTCTCCTGAAGCTCCCCGCACACCCCACTACCCACCCATCCCCCCCCTTCGCCCAAAACCGCCCCCACCACCCACTATTCTTCTCCTGCCCACTACCACCACCACCAACCCCCACACACACACACGCACTACCGCTGTGAAGAGAAAGTACTGCGACCACCTGCATACGTGATGGTGTGCGAGTGTCGGAGATGCGGCCTCCTCCCTCCCCCTCTGGCTGTCCGTGCACGCGCGTGGGTGTGTGTGTGTGTGTGCGAGTGAGTGAGTGAGTGTGTGGGGAGCGGTAGCTCAGTGGTTAGCGCGCTGGGCTATAAACCTGGCGACCCGAGTTCGAATCCCGCTCACGGCCACCAACACCAGTGACTATTTTTAGAACCGGTCTTGGGCCTCCCCTAGGTCGACTCAGCCTCAAATGAGTAGCCGATGCGGTGTAGGGAGACTAAGGCGGCCGGGCGTGGTGCTGGTCACCCACCCCCTCGTGTGCCGTGTCGACCTAAATAGGTGCTCGCTAACGGCGCTTGCCCCTACAGTCTGTTAAGGCTATATAGGGGATCTTTGTCATTGTCTTTGCTACGAACCTGGCGACCCGAATTCAAATCCCGCTCATGGCCACCAACACCACTGACGATTTTCTGAACCGGTCCTGGACATCCCCTAGGTCGACTCAGCCTCAAAACGAGTACCTAGTGCGGTGTGTAAACATCGCCTTTTTAACAGTTGTCCAGCGGGGAGGGGCAGGCAAACACGGGGCGCAAGTTAGAGCTATACCGCGAATGGGACTCCAGTCCATCGCAGGGCACCGGGGGCAATTTACTCAGCAGGACAATTAACCTATGCAGCAGCATGTCAGCATGTCTTCAGACGGTGGTAGGTGAACATGCCAGATTTTACATGGCTGGGGGCAGTATGCCGAAAACACAATCATTTACTCACTGTCCACAAACCGGTAGCTATTTTATCCACCCGCGAACAGGAGAACTCATCAACTCGTCGCTGCTCGCATCTCCGAGCCCGTGGTGGGAATTACACATTCCTCTGGCAGACGGCCAACGACCGCTGCTGAATTCCCACAGTGGCCCTTATTTTATTGACCCCGGAGAGTGACGGCGGAGCTGACCCTTGACTGTGGCCTTCACATTATGAGTCCGAGTGCTCTTGAGCGACACGGCGCAACGCACGGCGAACCTGGTCGAATGTTCTCGACAGAATCGTTATCGCGACGAAGCGAGCCGGTGACTCCCCCCCGCTCACTGCTGGATAATTCGCACGTTTGCTGTGTCGCAGGAATCCCGCTTCCAGAGCTTGCACGCTCACTGGGTATTTTCTGCTGTATTAATACACATCTATCTATCTCGTGTTAGAGACAGGGGCCAGTGTTAGAGATAGGACACAGTGTTGTATTGCAGGAATCCCGCTTCCGGAGCTTGCACGCGTTGAAGAGCAACCGTCATTGTGAGATATTGTAAAACCCGTTCTGCCGAGTTCTTAAGTCCGTGGAAGTAAGAAGACGCTGGGCATTGCGGGTAGGGACGCTCGATCGCAAAACGTCTGACGTCACGGCAGCCTGTGCAGTACGTTGCGCGTACGCGGAGGACAACTGCTCGGCTCGTCGGACGTAAGCGCGAGGAACCGTTGGACGCGTAACGACACTTTTCGCTAAAAACTTTCGGACGTATATGCGAAACGACATAGGACGGACAGACGTACGTCGAGGAGCCGCCGCTATCCACGCACAACCGTCGCGCGTCCGCCCCGTGCGGAGGGAGCCCGACCTTTACGCATCGAGCCTCGTGAAGAAAAATAAATAAATTACGATGTTTATATATTTTCACTTTGCGGTTTTGAAGAAGCCTTCAGCGCTTGCCGGCGCGGAGTGTTACACACACGCGGCTCCCAGGGCTACAGGGGCCTAATTCCTAATGTCAAATCCTGGCATTTCCCCGACATTAAATTGTGTTCGCACATTGCATTCCGCCGGCAATTAGTGCCACGAGGATCTCTGCTCGTGGCAGCGGCCCAAGTAAACAGCGTCTCAAGCTTGGCCATTTAGGACACGCGCCAGTTCTCTGAACACGCACACACGTGCGTACGAAGCTAAAGGCAAAGATCCCCCGTGTAGCCTCGACAGACTGTAGGGTAAAGTGCCGTCAGCGAGCACCTATGAAGGCCGGCACGGCACACGAGGGGCTGGGTTGCCAGCAACCACGCTCGGCCGCCTTTGTATCCCTAGTGGCAATGTTTACACACTGCACTAGGCACTCGTTTGAGGCTGAGTCAACCTAGGGGAGGCACAGGACAGGTTCAGAAAATCGTCACTGGCCTTGGCCGTGAGCGGGAATCGAAGTCGGGTCGCCAGGTTTGTAACCCAGCGCATAATCCACTACACTACCGCTCCCTAGCACATAGAGGCACACACCGGCACCCATAAAACACTGCATTTAAAAACATGCAATTACTCACCAAACCGTTACATTAACGCACAACGAAACTATATCTGTATTATCATTTTAACAATCCCTGGAAAAATAAAATGAACCCCCATGCCCCCCCAAACAAAATGATAATTAAATTCAAGCACTCGTGATTCTTCAAACGGCTAACATTTTAACGCAGCAATCACATTTTTGCAAACGCAGTCACTATCATCATGATGATCATTCGAAGCTCTGCTATCGTGATGAGCGCAGGGGAGACAGCACGGCACACGGAAGGCCGGGGAATGGCAGCGAGACAGCACGCTCGGACGCCGAAGTGACGGCGCTCCGGTAACAATGCGGCCGCAAGGCACACGCGTCCAAAATGGTGCAGCAGCACAACAACACCGGGCTTGCTTTGTTCCGTCCAACAATAGTGCGCGCTGGTGGGTGGGTGGCGTGCGTGCGTGCGTGCGCGGGGAGCGGTGGCGCGGCGGTTAGCGCGCTGCCCTATAGACCTGGCGACCCGAGTCTGATTCCCGCTCACGGCCAACGCTGGTCAGCGCGCCGCGCTCACGAACCCCGCCACCCGAGTTTGAGTCCCACTCACAGCCAACACGATCGTCTGAACGCCATTGAAGATTTTCTGAACCGGTGCTTGGGCCTCCCCCCTAGGTCGGCTCGGCCTCAAATGAGTAGCTAGCGCGGTGTGTAGATATCGCCGCCAGGGAGACAAAGGCGGCCGGGCGTGGTACTGGACGCTCATCCCTTCGTGTACTGTGCGGGCCTTAAATAGGATGCTCGCTAACAACGGTCTGTGAAGGATAAAATATGGGATCTGTCCTTTGTGTTGGCGTGGGTGAGTAAGTGGATGCGTACGTGTGAGTGAGAGGGTGGGTGATGGGTGCGTGTATGGGTGCTGTGTCTGTGTGATGGGTGTGTGGGTGCTGTGTGTGTGTGGAGGAGTGGGTGAGTGCGTGTGTATGTAAGACGGCACGTGCCCGTGTCCACGCGCACGCGTGACGCTACGTGTGACCAAATGGCCTCAAAGTGCACCTGGCCTGGCACAGGCGGACCGAGGAACCCTCACCGCTGTATGAGCGTGCGTGCACGGACAGCACTTGTCCCAACAGTCCGTTGAGACTATACGGTGCCCTTTGTCTTTGTGTGCGCAAATGCGTAACGCTCGTGTATTTGCTCTGGGGTGTATAGCGACACCAGTGACGATTTTTCTGAACCGGTGCTGGGTCTTCCCCTAGGTCGACTCAGCCACAAATGAGTACCTGGTTGCAGTGTGTAAACATCGCCACTGGGGAGACAAAGGCGGCCTGGCTTGGTGCTTGCTGGCCACCCACCCCCCTCGTGCGCCGTGCCGGCCTTCGTAGGTGCTAACAGCGCTTGACCCTACAGTCTTGTCAAGGCTATCCGGTGTGGAGGTGGGTGGGTGGGTGGTGGTTGTGGTGGGGGCATCTTTGCCTTTGCATTCGGCCCGCGTGTACACAGCTGACGAGCGCGAATTTCCACGCGCGTACGAACGGCACGCGCGGCGCGTACGCGGGCAGGAGCAGGACGAGAGGAGGAGAGATAAAGAGGAGGTGGTGTGATGACGGCGCTGCACGGCGCGGTGGCGAGGGGAGGCTCGCCCCACGGAGGAGGATAATGGGGAGGCGGGAGGCCGCCGCGCTGTATTTTCTGGGCTCAGCCTGGATTCGAGGGCGGGAGCCCGGGCGCTCGCGGGTAGGAGGCGGCCGCGGATCGATAAATCAATGGGCCGCGCGCGGCGGCCGCGCTCAGGAGTGGCCGCCGCCCAGCGCCCTGTCAGGCCGCGAGCTCCTAAGATGGATGGTCATCGGACGTCTTACCCCACGGTCCGGAGAGAGGTCGGAGGTCACACTAACCTTCAAACGACACCTTTGGGGGACGGCGGGGCGGGGGGGCAATGGCTGGCGGGCGAGGTGTGTGAGAGGCGGGGAGCGGACACGCGGTCAGGCCCGACCACGCGCCACGCGCACCGACTCCCGCGCTCTAAACCGAACGCGCACGCGTTGCCATCGCACGCTGGTGGAGATTGTGTCGCCGTGTAGCCTCCCCCCTAGAACCGTCGCGGGGCACGGAGAGGAACCCGCTGCGAATGTCGCCGGTACCCTCGTAGCCGGCTACGCGCGTGTTCGGCGTCTAGAGACGCGCGCCGGCCCCCGTGCCGCGGCACGTCCGCCGCAATTCGACCGGTCCGGTTCCGCCGTCCTCGGCCGTGCTCGATCCACTGCTGGATGAAGGGCTCCCTCCACAAGCTGCGGTCGCCACCGCTCACGGTCCCGCGAGCTAACGAATCGGTCCGGCACCGGCACGCCGTCTCATTTCGTCGCTCCGTCTCCTCGCTTGTCTGACCCTCGTGTCATGCCGCGGCACTGACGTAGGAAGTGCTCGCGGTCGGCGAACTGCGCCACAACCCAGCAACCTGGGTTGGACTCCCGGCTCCAGCACCCGCTGTCGAAAAGCAGTCGGTCACGACCGTGGACCGTGGTTTCTGCAAATGGAGAGGGACAGCGTTAGTAACGGTCGACCCCGGCTTAAAATACGGACCACACTTGGAAACACCAAGTGTGGTTCGTGCCAGCCTTAGTAGGTGCTCGCCAACAACACCAGCCCCCGACATTGCATTATTATAAGCGGCACGGAGCATCCGTTGTCTTTGTGTGTGAGAATACTGTACGCGTGTGCGGCTGGGAAGGGTGAATAAGGCAGCAGCAATGATGTGGGAGGGAGGGTGAGAGGGAGGGAGGGATGGGGGATGGGTGCTTGCTCACGGTGCGTTAATTGGGCGTGAGAACCACTCACCCAGTAACACCCCATACTGCTCTCGTCCAGATGCGCCTACGTTGCGCGTGTGTTACACACACCTAACGCGAGAACTGGGGGGGAAGACAAAGGCGGCTGGGCGCGGTTCCGGTCACACCACCGCCTCGCGCGCCGGTATCAATAGGCGCTCGCTAACACGGCGTGCGCCCAACAGCCCTGTCGAAGCGATACGGGGGATATTGTTTTCCTGTCTGTGTCACAGGCACTGCTGGTGTACCAGGTAAAGGTGATGGATGGTGATGATGATGGAAGCGTGGAGAATAAAACGCGCGCACACACACACGCGCGCAGACCGTAGAGCATTAGCCACGGGTGGAATATTCTCATTAAACGACGATTTAACAAATAATCGCCACATGGTCACCCGACCTTTCGCCGAGCGGATGAGGACAAATTAAAAAAACAAGACGTATTTTTGGATCTCGTGACCCCCCGTGACCTCTGAGGCTTTAACCTATCAGGGCGCGGTTATAGAATTAACATCGGGAACTGAAATTCAGATGCGCAGGTTTAATGCAGTTAAACATGGGCTGTGGGTACGTGATCAGGCTAATGTCACGCACGCTCCTATGAGTGACGTGTAGTGTTCTACTGATGTTCCGGAAGGGACGGAAAGCTCCAAATTGGCCTCAATATATACGATTATAACTGGTATAATCTACATACTGTACTAATATTTTGACCATTTTTGCTTTTGAATTCGGGAAAATGTAGGGATGGATTCGGTGGTTTTCAAAGATGTCAAAAAAATTAACTTGACATAAAATCTTAAAATAAAAATCTTGGAAGTAAAAAAATCGAGGGACTACATTTCAAAAGCATTCATTTTTTATTTTAAGCTCTAGGGCCGATAAAACGAGCACCGTCAGGTCTTCCTAGTGTGTTGAATACAAATATGACTTCGTATATTTGATAAGTAATTGAGTATTTTTGGGACAGAGTGTGACGCTAGAGCCAAGAGAAAGCCAGTGATGCTGAGTTTTTGTTAACTGTGTGGAACCATTGCTCATGTACATCAGTGTTGGTGCATTTGTGTCTTTACGAATATATAACTATTACCGAAAGAATTTGGATTTAGCCTTCGCAGAATTGTGGATATTTTGGAGTGAAAATTGCTTCCCGTGTCGAGTGCTCCCCCTCTCTTCTTCGCGACGCTTTACTTCCCACATTTGACGCCTCCTCAGGTGTTTAGCCTCCGACGTGGGACGCCAGATGGGGAGTGCTCAACACGGCTGTCCCAAAAGAGCAGCTTTGGAACGTAATTCTCACGCATCGAGCCGTGAAAATCTACTTCAGATCTTTCGGAGTTTCCGATCAAACACGTTTTGTATAATCCGAACATTTCTTCGTTGCCTGTCAAAAGTGACGTCGCCCGCTGCCACGTGACTCCTCCACTTTTGGCGGGAACATCGCGGATGTGCCATCGTTAAACCAGTGTGAGGGCACATCCTGCGACAGCCTCGTGCCAGTGCAGGAAATTCCACGTTACCATGGCGGGAGCCAGCCGGACAAACAGCGTGATCAATGTTGACATCCCAATAAGTGGTTCGCATTTTTTACAACCCCGGAGGGATGATGGTCTGAGTTGACCCCTGACTCTGATTTGAACCCGCGACCTTACAATTGTGGGGTCAGCTCTCTGCCAACAACGGCACGTGGCCGGGTTGCGCATCGTGCACTTAGATGGAATTAACGGTTTGTCTTCCCGCTGAGCGCCGCTGCTCCCCGCGCATATTCAACAACCCCAAGCGATACGGCTCAGGCTTAGGGGCATCGCGGCCACTGCTTACAAGGCAAAGCGGGGTCTGGGTGGGACACGTCACGAGACGGGACGAGGGCCGACAGTCGAGGCTAAGGAGGGAGCGGCAGCCCAAGGAGGGAGCGCCCGGGCGGACGCACGCCGCGGAGATGGCGCAATTAAATCGGCTCGCGTTTCCTCCGAGTTCTCCGGTTTTCTCCGACAACTTAAACATACACTCATTAATTAGTTGGCCAATAACATCATAATATATATATAGGAAGCAGTGTGTGGCAATATGTTGGCGCCGGCAAAACCGTCTGGCTGCCTCCTCCGCCTCTGTGCGCTTACCTCGCTACACCTCCGAGTCGTTCTCTCTTCAAATGAATACCCTCGGCATTGCATGAATATGTGCCACGCATTAAAACATATTATAATTATTATTAACCTTTCGAGTCCAAAAAGCCACCGCGGCCAGTGGCTGACTCTCTGCAGACGTAGGGGACAAAAAAACACCCAACAAGGCCCTTTGCTTTGCGCGCTCACCTCGCTTATTGAATTCCCTGTAGTGACGAGGCTTTAGCGGCCATGCTCTCTCTCTGTACTCAGGGAGCCGGTGCTTGGCAGCGTGCCCACTTCGCAATCACGGGCGGCCCGCTCGGTGCCACCGTCTCGCCCTCACTCCACGACCTTCCCGAGTGGCCCGGGAAGGCCCGAGACATCGGCACCGCCGTGAGGGGTTGGTTTGCCCGGTGGATGCCAGTCGTGTTTTTCCGCACGTGCCCGCTCTTGAGCTTAGGGTTGGAGTAAAGTGTGGGCGCTGCCGCCTCTTTCAGGGCGTCTGGCCAGCGTGGAGAAGTAGGCCAAAATACTCGCTGGGGAGGCTCGCTGACGGTGGCGTGAGCAAAAGAATCGCCGGCCTGCGCTTTCATCCGTCGCCGCCGATACAAGAGGCCTTCGTCTCGTAACGAGCGGAGCCGCACGACGGCCGCGCGATTTTTAAAACAATCATTTGGAACTCAACGCCGAGCGCGCGTTGTGTGGCGCCCATCTCCGTTGGCTACCCCCCCTCGAGTCGCTGGCACAAGCTCCACGTGCCAACGCCAACTCCCGGCCCACCTCCGTGTGATGATTGACTATTGACGGCCCGCAAATCGGCACTCGTTTCGTCGATCCCGGTGGGCGGACGGGCCGAGTTGACCCGCGACGGGGATTCGAACTTTCTTGGCGGCCTGCCGCCGCGACGTTACAACAATACCCGCCGCTCGCGCGCCACGTCGACCTCGGCGCGATGAAGGTGTGCCAGCCGCGCAGCAGGCGCAAACACGGCGAACCTTTAGCGCAATCGATCTGTACTGAAGCGTAATCTCCTTATTTTGTAATTACGGCGACATGAAAAACTCCGCGAAATGGCACGACAAACAATATCTGCATGAGTCGGCCGGCTTAATTCCCAGCTGGAGATTTCTGGCGCCGGTGGGCTAGCCCCGCCCCCCTCCACGTGCCGTAACCTCTCCGTCCGGCATCGAGAGGCCTACGGTACTTCGGCCCGGACAGGAAGAATCGTGGACATTCAAACGCCACGCTTTCCGCACCGGTCTCGCGTACTGCGGAGCCGGTGGGTACGCGACCTGTCAGTGGGCCGCGAGGGCCACCTAGCGGTCCGTCGAGACCAGGCCCGAGTTGGCCAAGCGGGCCTTGCGGTGCAAACGGTTGAAAAGCCCTGCAGGAGAGTACGTGCTGGTGAATACGGCAGAGAGCCCGGGGAAATCCACGCGCAACACGAGGGGGATAGATAGGCAAAATCCGCAGCGAATGGTTGCCCGAGTCGGATATTGATCCCAGGTGCTTCTCAGTCAGTTGGTTAG
Source organism: Geotria australis (assembly GCA_036362915.1). Lineage (NCBI taxonomy): Eukaryota > Metazoa > Chordata > Hyperoartia > Petromyzontiformes > Geotriidae > Geotria > Geotria australis. The sequence goes on from JAZEWU010000009.1 coordinate 9,859,284, forward strand.
TATTTAATGTAAGCTGGAAGGAACCGTTGAGCTACACAGCTCTTTTTAACAGTTGCCCAGCGGGGAGGGATAAGCAAGTGACAACATCTCAGGGGAACCGGGGACGATCAACCTCCGCAGCAGCAGCAGCCTGTCTTCGGACTGTGGGACCAAAACCGGAGTGGCAGCCGCAAACCCACGCGGGCACGGGGCGAGAGAACGCGCAAACTCCACACAGAAAGGCGCCACCGTGCCGCCCGCCTGCCACGAGGGCGCACGTGTTGGCGCGCGGGACACAGCGGTGGCGCCCGGTCACGTGCGCGGCGTTAGGACGGGCGGCACAAACAAAGCACGGACACTCCACGGTGGCGGCTCCGAGAGGCTTTTGTTGGTGCGAATGTCTGTCTGGTTGTTTGTTAACCCTGTTTTTCTCCCCTCCGTGCTCCACAATCACCGGTGCCCTCACGTGAACTGCCCTCGACCGTGGCCAACGCTACCCTTTTAACCCCTGAAACCAATCACGTCAGCTTAAGGAGAGGCGGGGCAGCGCAACCGCCCCCCACCGACCCCCCCACCACACGGGCCCAAGCGGAATCCTTCCCTCCGTCAAATTACTCCACCAAATTACACTCAAAACTACCAATTTCAGATTATGCTGGCTTACGGGGCCGGCCGTGCGTTCGTTACGCGGGGGATCGGGACAGGGCCACGGGCCGGAGATTACCGGGCCATCCCGGCCGTATTGTGATTGTTGGGAGAAAGAAGATTAGGGGTGGTAACGAGCGGATTGTACGATGGCACTTGTCGCACAGTCACAAATCTTAGCAGGGCAATCACGCCGGCGCTCGGGAAACACACTGCGGCATCTGCTACGGTCGCGGCGGCGGCGGCAGAATCCGAAAACGCAATTCATTCATCTGCAGTTAAACGCGTTTCAGGTTGTCGAAGACCGAATAAAGTAATTTCGTCTGAAATAAACCGCTTGTCTTGGTGAGTGAGGGTCGAGGCGAAAGCTCTTTGAGGAGGGTGGACCAGACATCCCTTTTTCTGAGCTATGATGCTTCGGTAAGCGTAAAGGTGCAGCCCTTGCAACTGCTTGTTTACGTCACTTCTGCCAGAGGTTGGCGCACCCACACTTTACCCCACCACACGCGACCTGTCGCTCGATCGACTGATGAACCCACTGATGTGGAGGTCAAATATTTCCGACCCTATAATCCGCGCTGTTATCTGTGAATTTACTCGAGTAATCTGCGGTGATTGCAGGTAATTGCGGATATCAGGAAAACACTATTGGCGCGGATAATAGGCGTCTTCGCGGAAACCACAGCTTCCACGGATAACAGGGGTAGCCGGGTGATGGCGTCACGGATTACGGGAGTTCCATCCATCCATTTTCTAAACCGCTTCTCCTGGTGAGGGTCGCGGTGGCAGCAGTCCAAGGAGAGTGGACCAGACATCCCTTTCCTCAGCAACAGATTCCAGCTCTTCCTGGGGGGGGGGGATTCCCAGGCGTTCCCAGGCCAGCCGAAGGATATAATCCCTCCAGCGTGTCCTGGGTCGGCCTCTAGGTCTCCGCCCAGTGGGCCGGGCCTGGTAAACTTCCCGGGGGAGCCTTCCAGGGGGCATCCTTACCAGATGCCCGAACCACCTCAACTGGCTTCTCTCAATCTGAAGGAGCAGCGACTCTACTGAGGTTGTCCCGGATTTCTGTGCTCCTGACTTTAACCGCATTAATATTAACGTGAACATTGATCTCGGCGCCTAGAGCTGAACCTTCGTTACTGGAGGGTCGCAGCGAGCGGGAGCAAGAGTCCACGAGGCGCGCGGAGGGAGGCCGCGCCGCCGCGTTGTCGGTGGCCGAGGCCTACGGCGCAGGGCCCGGGACTAGTTCCGCCGTCGCCTCATCGCGGGGTGGCCCGTCTCTCGGAGCGACGGACGGGAGGCTCGGACACCTCCTGGGAGCCGCGTGATAAACGACCGCTTCACATCGCGTCTCTGACGTCGATATCACATTTGGGAAGATAATTGGTGGGAAAATGATAAGGAAAAACACAATTTTTTTTGTCAAACGCCTTGATGTCATAATGTTCGCGGACGCTCGGCCCCGCCGGCCGTTAAAAGCTCGCGAGCCCGTTTCCTTCCGCGCCGTCGACGAATTTTCGAGCGCGGCGACGATTACGGATTCGGAGAGCGGCCGCGGGAAGCAGCCGCGATCGGCGAAAAACGACGCGACCGCGCGTCGATTCCCCCCCCTCAGCCCGCCACTCTGCCGGCAGTGCGCGCGAGGAGCTTTAATAACTCGGATAGAAACGCCGTCCCCTGCAGAAACCCGATCGCGCACGCTGACCCACAAAGGTTTTCGCCGCCCCGGCCAGACGCCGTGAGCAATCGCGCGGCGGCGTTTTGAAAATTAAAAAAATAATAATAACGATAATTTAGCGGTGGCGATGAACGAGCGGGCGGCTGCCCGCCTCGAACACCTGGTCAAACGTGCATCTGCATCGCGCAGACGGGGCCGCGAACGCACAGCGTCAAGGTGCAGCCCCGTGATTACCGTCTCACGCCACTGTCGGCGGAAGGGCCACGATTAGGCAGAGATTTGAAGAAACCCCTCTCGAGGGCGTTTGGTCAGATGCTTCACGCTGAACGCTGGAGCGACGTCTGGGGAGTACCCACGCTCATTCCCACCACGCGCGGCCCGCAGATCGACCGTATATGAAACGAGTCTCCCCGGTGAACGGGCCTTGGTTCCCGTCTCCATCGCTCGTCCCTGGGGGTGGGAACATTCTCTGGTCCCACGGCTCAGATCCATCATCATAATCATCATCATTAGCCACGATCGATCGACTGCTGGATGAAGGCCTCGCCATTGCCACCTTGCACGATCCTACGCGATGCAACGATCAACGCAGCACCTGCATTTCGGTGTACTCGGTTAGGTACCAACGGTCGGTATACACTGGCGGATATATACCAACCATGACCCCCTATTCCGAAAACTTTACGGGACCCTCCTGAACGAGTCGCGAGACTGCGAGGACTTTGCCACCGCGTCTCTACTTCCGATGGCCAATTGCGCATCTCTCCCCGCTGCCGTCACCCTGCACCGCAGCGCCTGTCTCCCTGCTGCACCACAGCTCGGGGTGGAAGCCTCCGAAGCAGGGCCGTTCACAGCCTCCTCCTGTCCACAACCAGGGGCAGCACCGCAGGCCGTATCTCCGCGGATGCCCTGCCGTCTCGCGCGCGACCGCCATCCCTGCCGCACGTTCGCAGCAGCGGCGGAGTTCATCCGACTACGTCCGAGCGGCGACGCCGAGGGGCCCCCCCGTCTCTCAACTCGTCCGGATTTCGAGCGACACCGGCTCCGCTCCCCGCACTCCGGCAAACACCGTACGCCGTCGCAAGTCGCGTTACGATTAACACCATCGTGGTGTTATTCCACCGCAGTGATTACGAAGCAGAGGGAGCGAAGGCGCTGGGGACGCCAGCAAATGGCGCTGGCGCCCGGGCGCGGAGCCTGGCAGCGCGGCACCGCACCGCTGTGGGCGCCACGCGGGAACCTCGCGCCCATTGTTTCCTGAACCTGGCTGGATCCTCGCTCCTCCAATTAAAGAGTAATAATATTTCCCAGCTGTCTGACGTATTGATTTTTTTTTCCCGCCCACTCCGGCTATCCCTGCGAGCGGCCAAGAAAAAAAAGAAAAAAGAAAATACACACCGCCGAGCAGATGCAGCTGAAGTGAGGTTTCCGGCCGTAATGTTAAAACTCGGCCGCCGCGTTAAACGTCGGTGTTTGTCGCCGAGCGGAAAAAAACGCCGGGGAGGATCGCGGTGCCGTCGTTTCGGCTCCGCGGTCGCAGAGTTAGCGATCAAGCGAACGTTCCGCGTGTAGAGTGTGCGATTTCTTGTCAATCTATCGTCGTGTGTTTTTTTACATTTCAAGTATAGAATTTTTATTTTTATTTTTTACGATCGCAAGGGTGCGTTTGTGTTTTTTGGCCGGTTTGTTCGCACACTTTTGCGGTTTTCACCCTCCTTTGCAAAACGGATCTATCGTCTCCACAGTTTACCTCCGGCTTAGGAGCGGACTTCATCCGAGCACCGCACGCGAGGGGGGCCCGCACGACGCGTCGCGACGACGGCGTCAATCGCCGCGCTCGCGGTGATTTGGCCGCGCGCCTCGGCCGTTCGAGATAAAGACAAAAAAACGCGAGAGCGGTTCCGTGCTTCGGAGGCGGCGCGAAGAAATACGAGGCGAGCGACAGCGCGGTGCGCGAGCGCTCCCTGTGAACGCGAGCCGTGTCGGGCAGATGTCGGAATATTGGCGCGAACAATCGGACTCCACAAAGCGCGCTCGCCGCACGGGCAGCGAGAAATCGGTTGGCCTTAGTTGGGTATCCTGGGAAATCTGGAGCCTTTGTTAAACCAAAGAAAACCGCAAAGAGAAAAGAGGAGAGGGAGAAAAAAAAAATCAAAGTTTAAACAGTAAATTTGTTAACACAACAGCAGCCATCGCGCGCTCTTGTCCCGATCGCTCGCGGGGCCGCGCCGCCCGTTTTGGTTAACGCGGCCGTGGCGCGTCTGATGGCAATCAAAACTCTTGTAGCTATTTGTAAAAGCTGCCAATGTAAAGGATTTTTTGTTAGGCCCGCTACTAATTAGCAGTGGCAATTAGCTGAGACAGACATGTATATATGCGTGTGTTAAAGCCCGTCATCCATCCCTGAGACGTGAAGCCAAGAGTGGTCGCCAGGTGGGCAGCCAGGCTCCCCGCGTAGTAACGTGTAATTTCCATCAACCGGCTGATAGCTGCCACCGGCGATGACCCATTCTCAATGACTGCGCGTAGAGCGCTGGGATGCAGCTGCGTGTCAACAACGACAGAAAAAAACAATTAATAAAAACCAAAGCAACAAACATTTAATGATTAAGGCTGCTTCGAATACACTGAAAGGTCGTGAAACTGCCAATCTTAAGAGCGGCAAAAAATCTGCCAGCGTCCCCTGAGATGGGCGTCACTTTCTTAAAGACAAACACGGAGGGAGACAGGGAGAGAGGGTGAGCAACAGGGGGAAACATAGGGACACAGAGACAGGAAGAAAGAGAGACAGACATGAGGGGGAAACAACGCCAATCTAAATTAAACAATTAACATTGAAGCACAAGAACATAAACATAGACACACGCAACAGTAAAGAAGAAACGCAGCTATTTATAACAACAACAAAAACATAATGATGATGATGATAAACAGAAAACGTATTCTGTTTGAATGTGGAGCTGAGGAAACTGGAATTACTCTACATTGTCAAGAATGAAAATATCAGGAGGGTGTCTGCCCTTCCTGTTAGCCCGTAGATTTATATTTTATGAGAGCGGTTGAGGTGGGAGGCGGGGGGGATGAGGCTGGGGCATAGCGGCACAGGGCTTTGTGCACTTTGCCATGAACCCCGCGACCTTAGTTCGATTCTAGCCCGGGGCTAACATCAGTAACGAGCATCGTCTGAACTGGTCCTGCGCACCGCACTTCGCCAACCGTTATTGATTAGTGCGGTGAAGTATGGTCAAACAACCTCCACGACAAGACCGCGTGGGGCGGCCTTCAGACAGCAGTGTTTTGACTTACGGCTGTAAAATAATAATTGTGGCCAGCGCAGCGAGGTACGCAATACAAGCGTTAAATACGCATAATCAAGTGTTTTTGGGCTAGATCGCGTAAATGTCAGTGTCGTACAGCTGCCTCTACCCGACACAGCTAGTAAGTAAGGTTTGTCATGGGAACAGAACGTGCCAATTACAGCTTCAGCACGCGGGCGTGTCAGAAAGCCACAACAGCGATAAATGGGGACGTTCTGTTCACGTGACAGAGCCGCGCTAATTACCCACGCCGGGCGCCGGGCGGCCTACGCGACACTTTCACTTTCCCGCGCTCTGACCCGACAACACTTCATTACGTGTAATATCGGTCGCGAGAGCCGGCGTGTTAAATATTAAAGCCGTTCGGCAACCGAGTGAAATGTGCTCCTGCAGCCGCCGTCCGTCCGACGGCACAGAGGCCACTTCGGCGAATCCCCGCGGACTCGCCAAGCGGAGCGGCGCGAGGGGGGCCCAACGCTCGGAGGAGACCCCCCCGCGCTTGAACCACGGTCACCGCCGTCTCTCCTGCGACAGTCGCCTGGTGGGCGCCCGTCGCCCGGGCTACGTGTACGGTACGCGCGTACGCGGGCATCGCGCGCGCGATGACGGCGCGGTGACGGCGCGGTGACGCTCGATTCGCCGATGTTTCAGCAACCGTCGCGGTCCCGATCGACGGAGCGTGACTAAGGAACGGAGTAATCGGGAACGGCGCGTCTTGGCTTCGCGCCTTTGCTCGACGTGCACTCTCGCTTGCTCTGTCCCTCATTGGTCTCCGGTGTTTCCTTGTATATGCGGCTCAGGATTTTTGTATACTCGTGTAACGATACAGAACAGCAGGATGGTGCTGTTGCAAGGTGCTTGACCCCGCAAATAGAAATCGTGAGTTCAAGTCCCAGTCAAGGGTCAGTCCTCTATCCAGTCGATAACGTGGGCGCCATGATATAGGAAGTCAACAGCGGTCGTCCCGGTAGATAGACAGATGTTCATTATTCCGTTAGAAAATACCCGGTGAGCTTACAAGAACTGGAAGCGGCATTCCTGTGATACAACAAACGTATGAATAAACTGGTGATTCACTGGCCTCGTCCATGGGAATGTGGAATTTCCACCAGCTGCTCACGTCTGCCAGGAGGAATAATCGATGCACCGTGCTCTCGCCCCGACGAAGGCAACCCGGGAGCGAGGTTACGCCAAATTATGTAAGAAATCAAATTTATAGCGCGAGCTATTTTCGTCCGTGCATCGGCGATTGGACCGAGGTCATCAATTTCCGCACACGTGGGAAAACCGCGCCGGATCTCACCGGGACCGGGTGTGCGCGCCGACACAGCCACACCGGCATCCGGGCAGCCCACCCCCCCGATCGACCTCCCAAAGTAAAATCCAAACAACGCTTCTTAGCCTTAATCATTTATTTTCTGTTGCTTTGGTTTTTATTGCTTTGTCTTTCGTTGTTGACATGCCGTCCTCTTCGCGGCCCTTGTGCAGCGCTTTGTGACCCTCGGGTGAAAGGCGCTATATAAATTGAATTATTATTATTATTACACTTGCGCGCAATACAAACACGGGGGGCCCCGCCGAGCCCACGCGTGTGTCAGTGTGTGCGTGTGTGTCAGTGGGGCGACGGCCCCGGGTATCCATTTCAGGGGGGCATCCAATCAAAGAGTGAATGTGGATCCGTGTTTTAATAAGCGAGATCAGAGTAGAGAACCTGTTACGTGTAAATACTGTGCGTAATGCCGATTAACTTTCAGTGCCTTGTCGACGCCGATCGACATTATTTTTCATCATCCACCGTGCCCCGTCGACGACCGTCGACACGTTATATTTAATTTGAATAAAAAGTTAATTCAATCTGTTTTTACATATTTAAGATGTCTTAATTTCTCACATTTCTCAGTACTAGGCCCTCTATACTTGAGTCTTGGGGGCATACAATCAAAGAGTCGGAGTTGGCCCCGGGCATCACCAAACCCTCTGCACGCCACTGCCTCCGCCTCGCGACGCGTGTCTTTGATGGCGGCGGCGGCGTTGCCAACAATCAAACCCGAACGAGATGCGTCTCCGGCGCGGCCCTCCCTCCGTCGCTCGCGTTAACCCGTGAGTGGTTCCCCAACCCCGCGCCTCCGCCGCGTCAATCATCGCGCCACGCTGACGCCTGCGCCCGAGCCCGTGGCTGCTCCGTCGCGGCAAAAGCGCCCGGCGTGTTGCCGTGTTTACAGCGACGGCGCTTTCAAGGGCAGCGCCGGCACAAGGTTGAAGGGAGGAGGAAGGAAATAATTATTTTCGGAAGACGAACGTGTGGTTTTTTTTGGCTTCTTCTTCACACCGTCTTAAGTCTCTCTCCCGGTTTAGCCGCTAACGCTGTGCCGGTGAAAGGCACCGGGTGCTTGGGTTGTGGCGCAGTCGACGCCGAACCTGCCCCCCCGTTACGCCACGGATAGTCCATAGCAGCCACGTCGCGTGATGCATGTACTCGGGTATGCGGGGTGTGAGCATCGCATGTGACGATCGCTTACAAGCAAAGAAGAAGAAGAAGCAGCGGCCACAGCCTATGGATATATTTTCTCCTGCCGTAGGAATGTGGAATTTCCACCACTGGCTCAGGGCTGTAAACAGGAGATGGCTGAAGCCTCACTGCTCTCTTGAGCACGAATTCACTTCGACTTGCTGAAGAATACAGATCCCACGAGCCTTCAGATAGGGCTCATTAAGATTTTGTGTTTTTGAATCCGATTAATCTATTTTTAAAACGCTTTGCTTTTAAAAGTCTTCGCGACGTTTCGCCTCCCACGTCGGATGCTTCCAACGTGGGGGGCGAAACGTCGCGACGGAGAGATGAAGATCGCTCGGTGACACTGCTATCCCGAAAAAAGGGCTCTGAAGAGCGACCATCATTTAAGAAATACGCGGCGACTAAATGACAGCGTGTAACGCCGCCGGTTCACACCTCGTCTAACAGGTCTCCCTCGCGAAAGAGGTCATGAATCCCGACGGGCCCTCTGGCGGCTTCACAAAGGCCACTAGATTGAAGCGAATTGCTCTCATTCGAGCATCATTAACGTTTTGTTTGCTCCTCGCTGCTCTATGACCGGGCCGCCCTGATGCCGGAACCAAGGCTGTTGAAACAACGGCACTCTCGCAATCTGCCGTTGCTCCCGTTCGCGCAGATAAGTGTTCGTACGGATAAGTGCGCGCGCCGGCCGCAAGACAAAGATCCCCCGTATAGCCTTAACAGACTGTAAGGTCAAGTGCCGATTAGCGAGCACCTATGACGGTCGACACGGCACGTGAAGAGGTGGGTATATAGATAGATAGATGTTTATTATTGCAGCAGAAAAATGCCCAGTGAGCTTGCAAGCTCTTTACGGGACTCCTGCGACACAACAAACATGCGATAACAAACATGTGGGTGACCAGCACCACGCCCGGCCGCCTTTGTCTCCCTAGTGGCAATGTTTACACACCGCACTAGGTGCTCATTTGAGGCTGAGTAGACCTAGGGGAGTTCGAACTCGGGTCATAGCCAGGTTTGTAGCCCAGCGCGCTAACCGCTGAGCCCCCGCTAACCACCGATCCACGGCAGCAGCTACATACGCTACAGCTGCTGCTGCAACTCTAAAGCAGTTGCAGCAGCAGATGCAGCAGCAGCCTGACACGTTTTTTTCTTTCCCTTTTGTTCTTAATGACCGTGGGCGCCACGGTGGCGCGGTGAGCAGCGCTGCCGCCTCACGGTAAGAAGGCCCCTGGGTTCGAATCCCGGCTCGGGTGCCCTTTCTTTGTGGAGTTTGCATGTTCTCCTCGTGTCGGCGTGGGTTTTCGCCGGGCACTCCGGTTAACTCTCACTGTCCAAAGACACTGTTGCCTAGGTTAATCGAACTGACTAAAGGGCACTGAACTTTCACTTCCCAGGCTGGAAGAGGCTGCGCATGCCACGCGTAGGCCTCCAGCGTGGCTTCGTACCAAAGCGAAAAAAAAAAACCATACAAACAAATTGCATCATTGATATTGTGCATTGATCATTCAGCACCGTGGCTTTACACATTTTTCTGGCGAATGTGTTTATTAAATATTAAATTGAATACGTAATTTATTTCATTATTTAACATCGGCTTCTGTCGATGCATAATACATTTTGTTTTCTCTCCCGTTTGCTGACCGTCAAACTTCCCGTGGGCGCGCCGTTGCTTTTACGCGTTTCATATTTGCTCTCTCGCGCGCGCCAACGACGCCGAGAAAGGGGACACGTCTATCGGACTTTCGCTGAATTTCGTAGAAAACGCGGAACGCCTTCACCGCGAAGCCGCCGATAATATCAACAACGCAGAGAAAACACAGCCGATCCATACGGTTCGCGGATGAATTATTGAAGCGGCTCAGAGACGGAAACATTCAGCGACGACAAAAACACCACGCACCCGCGACCGGAAGATCTCAGCGGGCAACTCTTGGCAATAGGGTCGCGTCCGCGGCCTAACGCGGCGTTGGCCACGGTCTTTCTGCCCCGCGGCGATTCGCGCCCGTAAATCCCTTAGTTGGGGAAACACGGTGAAAAATAAGGACGCTAAGCCCCCCCCCCGTAATACGCACCGATCCGACACCCACAAGCCCCGCGAGGAGGGTATCCAGAGGAGGGAATTCCATCGTGCTCTCTATCTCAGCAGTTTCTGTCTAGTAAGGAGCGGCCGCATTGGCAGGGCGGGCGTGGCGTCGTGTGGTAATAATAATAATAATAATTTTACATTTATAGCGCGTGACACATAATCATTCAATGTCAAAGGTATTAATTCGACGAGAGAACGACTCAGAGGCATAGTGAGGAAAGCGCAGAGCGGCGGAGGAGGCAGCCAGGCGGTATACCGACGCCATATTGCAACGCACTGCTTCCTATATATTATAATGTTATCGGCCAACTAATTAATGTGTGTTTTTTTCCAAGTTTTGGGAGTAAACCGGAGAACCCGGAGGAAACCCACGCAGAACAGGGGGAGAGAGAACACGCAAACTCCACACAGAGAGGCACCCAAGGCGCGAATCGAACCGCCTCGGGCAAGACCATTCTTTCTGTGAGGCTGTACACTGCCCTCTCCACGCACGCGCGACGCACCCAGCCCACGCAGTGAGCACGACTCGCGCGGATGCGCTGGTGCTGACGGACGAGTGTACGCGGCGCCGGGGCGTTGTCAGGAATCCCTCGTTTCACACGGCATGTTCAATAGCAGTTTGTCGCGTCCGAAATCACCTTGTCGTGCTCGTAGCCGATTGAGCGGAGGTCTCGGGGAAAAAAAACCACGACGATCCACGAACGCTTGTTGCTTAAAAGAGCCTGTTGTCGAGAGGAGGTGGAATAATTATACGAAGTTAATTGTTAATGTTCATTCTGTAGCCACCAATGTGGAGATGATAGGATAAATAAAGAATTGATGGTTGCACTTCAGAGCTGTTCTTTCGGGATAGCCGTGTCACTGAGTGCTCTCACCATCTCTCCCTCGCGGCGATTCGCCTCCCACGTTGGAAGCATCATCAGTAAAAAAGGAATACCAAAAATGGACTGGGCTGGTGTTGATTTTCACGGCACGATGAATGACGATTGCTCTCGAGAGCTGCTCTTTCGGGAGAGCCGTGTCGAGTGTTTCTGCTCTCGGTGTGTCGCCTCCCGCGTCAGAGCCCGACGATGGCTTCAATGTGGCAGGCGAAACATTGCAGGGGGAACGGTCGACACGGCTCTCCCGAAACATCAGCAAACATTAACCGTCAAACGATTCAATGGATCCAGGTTAGTTTACCCACAGAGGGGGCAAAATGTGGGTCATCATGTTTTTTTAGACGCCCCCCCCCCCCAATTCCACCTCTCTTTTGGCTGGCAACAGCGCACGCCGGGATAGTGCAGCCAAGATGAAACCCAGCCAGCATCTCCATCCCACTGCCAACGTTGACATTGATTAATTAACATTATGGGCTCAACCGAGTTAGATGCTGCCAGGGCCAGTTTTATACGCCAATTACCACCGATGTGCACGGCCAGCGATTGTCGACAGGAAAGAAACACAATAAACGGCGCACGATTTGATGTCGCTGCCGGCGCAGCGCGACGCAATCTGGTTTACGCGTTCGGCAACGTGGAAACACGCGGCGCGCTCCCGTTCCGCTCCCGTAACGAGGTTACATTTGCCGGAGACGAAGCCAAGCATGGGCAGACATTAACACGAAACAGGCTCATTTCGCGAGCGTTGAAAAGGGACAGCTTATGGGCGAGGTTAAACAGTCAAAAAAAAATACCGAACCGTAAAAAAGAAAACGGTCTTAGCGGAGGTTGGGTGGCTCGGAGATGTGAGCGCTGAGCTGACCCGGCAGAGACCCTGGGTTCAAACCCAGGTCCCAACCCTCCTGTGTGGAATGCCGTGACTCGATGGCTTCAGCCCAAACACCAATGACTGCGGGTGTAAAAAAAAAAAAACGTGAAATTAATTCAGCTAAAAAAACCCCGTGAAATTAATTCAGCTAATCTGTGACGGAGCGAGCATCTGTAACCGTGCATCTCGGCCCGAGGAGCCTCTTCGCCACCAGAGTGTGTGGCGAAGGCTGTCCCTCGGTCCTTCGTTCATGGATGTTTTCGTGGTTGAGACGTTGCCCCCGACGGGCTGCGAAGCCTCCCCAGTCTCAAGGTTGTTTCCCCTAGCCTTTGTGCCGGTCCAGCGGGGCAGAGTGGCCTACAACTTTACGGGGTAAGGCGAGAAGCACACACGGCTGTTTTGCCTGGTGTTTTTATTTCGTTTGTCCTCGTAGGAAAGCCCACCGTGTTTCGTGAGCGTTCGGTGCCGTGAGGGTTGTCCACGCCGAGAGCGCTTCCCCCCACCCGTTTGATGAGGGGTGCCGGCTCTCTGGCCAGTGTCGTGTGTTTGCAGTCGAGGTGCGCACTCGTTCACAGTTTCTCTCGCTTGGTGTGTGCGTGGGGGTCCCGGTCGTTTTTGTGGAACGCGCGTGCCGACCCTCCTCTGCCTGTGTGTGCACGCGTGCCGCAGGAGAGCGACTGCCGGCCTGCCCAGGCCGGGGCCCGCAGACGCCGCTTGTGAGTCGGGCGAGCCGCGGAGGCCGGGCGCCCGGTCACCGCGGCGTGCTTGCCGAGAGCTTCGCGAAAGCCGCCAGCTGCCTGGTTGATCCTGCCAGTAGCATATGCTTGTCTCAATGATTAAGCCATGCATGTCTGCATATCTTTCGAATGTCTGCCCTATCAACTTACGATGGCAGGCTTCGCGCCTACCATGGTGACCACGGGTAACGGGGAATCAGGGTTCGCCCGGAGGCGCAAGACGAACGAAAGCGAAAGCATTTGACAAGAATGTCTTCATTAATCAAGAACGAAATGGCTCATTAAATCAGTTATGGTTCCTTTGGATAACTGTGGTTATGGTTCCTTTGATGGTATAGTCTTGGTGCCCTGTGATGGCCTAGCGTCCCATCCTGGGTATACCCGTGCCTTGCGCCCTTTGTCTCCGGGATAGGCTCCGTCTCACCGCGACCCTGTACAGGATTAAGCGGTTTCTGATAATGAATGATGAATAATGCAGCTAAATTCCAGCTCTAGCAAGAAGAGGATCACGTCGACTGCCGTGCGACGAACGCTTCTCTCGGTAGCGGCGGAGTGCGTGCGGACGCGCGGACCAGGAGTCAGTCGCGGACAGCCGTCTCGAGCACGGAATCTGGCAAAAGACAGAACGCGACGGGAGAAAGAGGCCAACGTTACGCGTATCGAGACGAACGCTCGTCATTGAAAAGCGTCAGCGAGCGGAAGAGTGGTTAGCGAGACAGGCGGCGAGCGAAAGGTCATCGCAGCCACAAGCAGGAGGAGCGGCCGCCTCCTCCTCGTCGCCTTGCGCGGAGCGGTGCGGCGGGGCGCGCGGCGAGAGGGCGTGCAGATGAGATCGGAGCGATAACGCTCCAGGAAGGTCACGGAGGATTTTGAAGACAACGGGGACAGATTTCGCAGATGTCTCGACGATTATGAACGTATACGGATAAACCGTCGGCTAGACGTGCGGGTGGCCCGCGTGGCGCCTCGGCCGGAACCGAGCCGACGCCTGCACATTCCACATTACCCTGGCGCGGGGTCAGTCCATCCGTACCGTGGTCACCAGCCTAAATGCTCGCTTATAAGTCTCCGCTTCATTATCCTCTTTGTTTACTCTTAAGAGCTGCTCTCGCGGGATAGCCGTGTCGAGCGTTCCCCCGGCTCTCCTCCGTGACGTTTCGCCTGCCACGTTAGAGGCATCTCCTTCGCGCTCGCCACGGCTATCCGGAAAGAGCAGCTGTTACGAGCAATACTCATACATTCAGCTGCGAAAATCTACATCAATACTGTTTATTTTCCTATTTATTTTTTCTGTTTTCTCCAGCTCCATACGGCACCTTCTGACCTCTGGGTGAAGGGTGCTGCAGAAATGTAAAGTATGACTATTATTATTTACCTCTGACTTCCCACAAAGTGGTCCCTATTTTATCCGGCAGCACGGTGGCGCGGGAGGTAGTGCTGCCACCTCACCATAAGGTTCTGGGTTCAATTTCCAGATTGGGTGCCTTTCGGTGAGAAGGCGCTGGCGTAATGTTTGCTTGTCAGCGCACGGAGCCCGTTTCCCCTGCAGTGAAATCCACGTCTCGATAATGTTGCACATTATTGTAAATAATGGACACGAGTGAACGAATGACACATCTCATATTTCTTTATCAGATTTGGGATCACGAGTCTGATGGTGTACTGTTGCATATAATGTTTTTTGACCGAAAAAGTAAATCAAATCCGCAATACGCATCACCACTGCGAGGCGAAATGTAAAATTCGATTCACGTATTTTTAAAGAATATCCTTAATAAGTGCCCAATTTGCAAAGTCATGTACAGAACAGCCTCCCCCCCCCCAAAAAAAAAGAAAAACTCCGTAATAAATATTGAGTGAAGTTGTGTAACAGATTATTCCACGTTTTCCCCCCACCATACAAAGATTGCAAATAATAAAGCCATCAAGTGATAGCGTACGTATTGATTAGGCCGCAATAATTTTCTCCAAAATGAAACAAAATTATGTTAACCGCGCAAATGCGAGGATTTTATTTATCAAGCCATAACCGCCGTGGCACGGGGCGCAAACAAAGCAAAACCCTATTGATTCCGTTCGGCGGGGCGCGTTGTGCGCGGGGCGTGCCACCATGGTCGGCCACGGCCGGCGGAGGTGGGCGCCGCTCAGCCCGGGAATGGAATTGAGGCTTGGAGAGCCCACTCTCGCGATGGGACGCTAATCCAAAGCTGGGCCGTTGCAGCCTCAGATATAGATCTAGTCACAAGTCAATACCCGGATAACCAGGCCAAACGGACTCGGTGAAATAGCCAATCGATCTGCGAAATGTCATAGCCTTTCGCGAGTTGGCCGGAGTTGAAAGAAGAAGTTTGACCGCTGAATGCGGGAAGACGGGGCCCGGCCTCGCGCACGCACACACCCGCCCCGGTGATTAATGCGTGACGGTAGTGGTCAGTTCGGGTGTGAATTGCTAAGCCCAGCATCGAGAGAAAAAAAAATCTGCCGAGCCACCAACTTCCCATTCAAGGCTTCTGCGCGAAACAAACGCGCCTGTAAATAACGCCGTGGCACACTGTACGCGGAGCTACGCTGGCGCGAGGGCCGGCGACGGAACGGCCGACGCTTGCATCGCATAATAACGGGGGGGGGGATTTTATTTTTTGTTGAAACCGGCTCTTGCCCGGTTTTAAACGTGCGACGGATACGATCGATGCGCGTAAAGAGAGCGCGGGCGCGTATCGTATTCTGGCGAACGCGCGGGAAACGCGCTCGCTGCGAAAGCACAACGAGCTCGCGCGCTTGCACGGCGCCGCAGAATTAACAACAACAAAAAATCATTTAAAAACGCCACAATGTGTCTCTCTGCGCGCCATTGGAATCCCCTTAAAATCGTCCCCCGGCCGTTAAGGAGCACAAACGCAGAATCTAAATATACAGGTCAATTTAATGGGCCTATAGTCTCTATTACAAGACAATTTGGACGCCTTTAATAGTCTGTTAGCAGAACAACTGGATTGATCACCAATACATTTCCTGGGTCTCCAGTCACGACTCTCAAGGAGATACAAACAGAATGGAGGGGTGATAGGTAGAGAGGGTCACACTCCGAGTGGCCTCCACTTGAGACCGATTGTTGGTCACCCTATGGTTAATTGGGCTATCATGAGTCGTGATTGATGCCACACCGCTTGCTCGGCTTGGCGATGGACTGCGAAGTGAGGAGGCTGCGGCGCGGATTAAGATGTGGCCCGCACCTTCAGGCGTACGCCACTTTCACAAGCGTGTTTTATCTTTCCCGCTGCGCTAATCTGTTTATAATATCGGGATGATTTTTTTCTCTCTTTCAAATCGATACATTAAAATAATTTAATTTCTGCATCGCTGCCACTGTGTATCCTACTGTACCAGGATGGTCCTGATGTCTTGTGACACCCCCCTTTAATTGAACGCTAAAAAAAAATGTATTTGCTCATTCACTTATGTTTTGAAATAACCCTTGCTTATTTATTTCAGATGGGTGATACGAGTTCGTGTACTTTTGAAGAACGGCTCGTAGTGAGCGCATCGGCTCGTGAATGCTCACCAACCAGAAAAACACACTATGGCGGTCACAAGACATTTGGACCACCCGGTACAGTACTAATAACCACGAGAGAGTACGTTATTGTAGGTATACACAGACGCGGCTGGGCTGCCGTCGAGCGCTTAGCGTTCATGACTCATCGTTGGAAGGTTGTGATTTCACGTCTTCTGGGGAGTGGGTCAGCCCGACCTGCAATCCCCGTCAGGGGAAATAAAACAGGTAGCCTTTGTGCAGAAAAGTAAATGGTCATCATCGCACGGCAGACTGGGTCCCCGTCACCTGAAATGTGGACATTTCACCACCGATCCTGCCATTCTCATCCGCGAGCGCCACCAAGTGGCCCGTGGAGACCAGACCCGAGTGGGCCACGGGGTGCAAAAGGTTGAGAAGCCCTGCGTTACACAATTGTGGCATCTCAGAGGGCTTGTGTGTCTGCATAGTGTCCTTAGCCGAGTTGTTAGGCAGTGGTTCGTTGCAGACAGACTTAAAAACGGAACTCGTGCGTAACCCGGGGGACTGGCCGTATGCTAGAAACCTCCCCCACCGTCGCAGCCGCAGTCCGGCAGCGCGTCGCTACAACCCCGCTCAGGATCGTTGACATTTTGTCCACGCGTCGCGAGGGGCCGCAGGGCCGCGGGGGCTCAGACGGCCGATCCCGCGGCCGTGCCGGGAGCGGCCGACGCTCTGGGTTTGAATCCGGGGCCTCCTGACCGGAGATAAAAGTGCATTCTTACGCGCGGCGACTTTGATTGGGTTGATTGGCCAAGTCTGAAGAGCTTATTCAGCAGACGGACACAAAGTGATCCACTCACTCGCCCCGCGGAGCTGCAAAGACGGCGGCGGAGGAGGAGGAGGCCCGGCGTTTATGTAATTTCGTCGCTCCTCCGATATGAGATAAAGGGCATCGGTGCTGCTCTCAGGGTGTTTGACAAAGTGGTGTGTGGGGGGGGCGGTTGGAACTGTCACGGGGGATTCCGGATCGAGCGAGCGGCTTCGCTCTGCTCGCAGAATGCGACAGCACGATCTCCTCGATGCTGGGGTGAGAATTTAAAAACTTTGACCAATTAGAAACTCCGATTTGACGTCTCGTCGCGAAGAGGTAGAACCCGAGTGCGAGCGCTCGTCCATGATGCCAGTCTCTTGGCATTTCCACGATTCTGAACTTCGGGCACCTTAAATAAGTGGGCCATCATTAGTGGGTCGTCATTAGTTTGATCCTCGATTGTGCTTTTTTACTTGGGCCAGAGCACATCGACTGACTAGAGCTGCGATTCAGATACAAATACGATGTTTTTGCTCTCCATGACGAAGGAGGATGTTAAGAAAATACCGCGGTGACGGACGTACTCACACAAGCTGACGTGTTCCTCGTCACCGGGGTGGCGGTGGTGCGCGTGTCAAACCATCGACTTACTCCAACGCGTGGATTTTCGCCGATACTCCAGTTTCCTCTCACAGGCCACAGACACGCTGCTGCTGCCTAGGTTAACCGTCCTGACTAAATTGCCTCCGGTGCGCCTGAGATGTTGTCACTTGCTTACCCCTACATATTTCAACGGTTCATACCAGCTTTAATAAAAACTGACTGATTTCAGTCACAGCACAAGCGCTTGTTTCCAGTGGTCCGAGGACTATCTTTCAGTTCATGTGCGCGGTGTCCGACGTTGCGTTGTTTGTCCAAAATCCGAATAAAAACCCAACCGCAATCATCCGGTACTATTCCGCCGCGGGGGTCGCCCAGCGCGGCGCGACCACCGCGATTAAAACGACAGCGCCAGCGCTTGCATCCGCTTAAAATGGGGACTTAATGAATAAGTTTTCACGCCGCGGCGGAGGAGCGGCCGCTGCGAGCGCCTTTTAACGTCGCCGGCGAACGAGCGTTATTTACGGCGGATGATTAATCAGGGGGAATGCGAGTGTGCCGAGGGGAGCGAGCTGCACGCTTTAGCTCTCGTCTCGCACGGGTATGCCGTAGCGTGCGAACCGCGACGTCGCACATCCGACCGTCGTGTACCCCGTCCGGACCGGTTAACCGCCCGCACCCACCGGGCCGTAAACCGATGGCGTCGCTGTCGTCTCTTGCTAGACGTTTACAAATCTGACCGCTTTCGCATATCTGCCCCTAAGTCAGCGTCTAAGCAGGTCGGATGTGTGACGTCGCACGGCACAGTGTAGCATTTCGCTGTATGTGTAGATTTATAATTGGTCACTTAGATCTACTTAAAAAATTAGATCCATTAGGATGCCTCCATCAGGGGAGGCAAAAATGTCGCGAAGGAGAGGGGGGGAGAGTGCTCGACACGGCTAACCCGAAAGAACAGCTTTGCGGAGCGATTCTCCTGCATCGAGCCATGAAAACCTACATCGGTACAATTAGATCCATTCCCTTGGTTAGAAATGCACGCGCGGGGACAAAGTGCTGCCCCTCTGGCAGCAGCAGCAGCAGCCGCCACGTGTCTCGTTGAAACGCCCTTCACGTGATTCCAGCAAACGCTACACGCAGTCTCTCGCCGCTCAGCCCAGCGACGTATCGGCCGAGAGACGTATTCACCGAACGAGCCCCCGAAGCTCCAACGGAACGATTCGAACACGGGTCGGGGTGTTCGTCGGTGGCTCGGATCGCGGTCGACTCTCGTCGCTGGCGGCTGCGCGGGTTTCTTCGTCGCGAGGGAGAGCTG
>JAZEWU010000009.1:9895113-9919883 GCA_036362915.1 Geotria australis
CTACGAAAGTGAGAGTTTGGGTCCCAGTCGCGTCCACTCAGCTCACCTCGTGCCACGATCGATGGAATGTGCACCATCTGGTGAGGCTACACGACAGAGACCTTGTGCAAACACACCCGTCCCTGCCACAGGAACGTGCCATTTCCATCACTGGCTCAGGACCGTCAAAAGAAGTGGAAGGATCAGTTCAGCCTCGCACTCACTTGAACGTGTATTTTTTTGCCGCTAAATATTCGGGAATATTTCAGGACGAAAAAAATCCGTGTTTCGGACGCTCTGAAAAAAAGACACGAAGCAAAGAACTGCGGCTGCAGCTGTGCGTACAGAATGTTAGGACAATATTACAGCAATACCAGAAAAACAACGTATCAGTGGAATCATTCATTAATGTCAGAACAGGCTGCGGCTCTTTTCTCCGTGAAACTGCTGAGCGGCTGAATTTTGGATTTTCTGGCAGATTGTAGACCCAACAGGCATTGTTGCTCCCTGGCTGGGCTCCCTATCTCCGTGCGCACGCGCGTACTTACAACCTTACACGTGCACACGCTCACGCGTATACACAGACAAAGATCCCCGTATAGCTTCAACAGACTGTAGGGTCAAGTGTTGTTAGCGAGCACCTATGAAGGCCGGCATGGCACATGAGAGGGTGGGTGACTGACTGATGCCATGCCGGTCCGCCTTTGTCACCTGAGTGGCGACGTTTACACACCGCACCAGGTACTCTTTTGAGGCCGAGTCGACCTAAGGGAGGCCTAAGAACAGTTCGTATTTACCATCCATCCATTTTCAGAAACCGCTTAATCCTGTACAGGGTTGCGGTGAGCCGGAGCCTTTCACCACTGTTATTGTCGTGAGCGTGAATTGAACTCAGGTCGCTGGGTTAGTATTGCAGCATGCTAACTGCTACACTATCGCTCCCCACACGGTCACGTGTACACGCACAAAGGCAAAGATCCCCCGTATAGCCTTAACCATACCCTTGCACTGCAAAATTTCCTAATGGATACTTTGTTGTGCGACATGATGCCCGGAAGTTCAAACAGAGTTAGAAATTCAGATTTTTGGGGCCGGCCTCTCCGTAGGATAACCACCGTTGCCTTCCGCCAAAAACGTTACTTATTTTACCGTTCTCAGAGCAGGTGATGAGCCGAGTTGATCGCTGCTCTGGAGGTGAAATGGCAGTCGCTGGATTATGAGATGAGTGTGTGCCAGTACCGCCTCGCTGGCTGTTGTAATTTATCTGAAGGTACCGATGGTCAACGTGAGGCTTGAAGACCTCTGCGATGGCGTACTTTAATAATTTTGCTGTTAGTATTTTTTTTATCCTAGTATTTTTAAACCCTTGTTGTTGTGTTCCAGTCCATGTATATGCTAACACCGGGGTCTGAGAGAAACGGCATTTCGATCCTCTATATGTGCTGTACATATGGCAGAATTTCCAATAAAGTTTCAATTAATTGAATGAAATTAGTGAACGGCATCGCGACGAGGTTTAAGATTCGCCTTACGGGGAATGGCGGCCGAGCCGGTAGATCTTCCGGACTGGCAACCAACCGGGCCACCCGCCGCCGCCAGCAGTTCACAAGACGTTCTCCGGCTCCCACTTTGTAAACCTATCCGATGCCGTCTGCGTTCATCAGCATTACTCCGCGCTCCGCATTACATCACTCGCGTAAAGATGCGGCAGAGTGCGGTGGTTGGCCGTGCGAGACGTACTGAGCTCATCCCTGGAATTAAAGAGTGCGGTTGGTTGTTCCTGCCGAGGCTTGATTACACTTTGCGTGTAAGGAAATACCCGGATAACGCAGTGACGCTGCGCGGTCTGGCTCCCCGTGTTGGCTCGTCGACCGGCTCGCCGGTTCGCCGGCCGGGCGACCGGCCTCGCTAACCGACGAGGTTGCCCACACGCTGGTTCACGAGATGGTTGCCTCCCTGTCCTTCTTGACGAGCTAAACAACCGAGCGGTTGCGCCGATATGCGTTTTCTCCGAGCACTTGTGCCTAAACAGTAAATCGTGCCGCGTTGTTGCCAGGACGGGTTGTTTGGCGCGATGAAGGCTTCTGGCTGGATTGGTGGCTTTGCACAGTCTGGGCAATTTGGCAATGTAGTACAGTTTAGTGGGGGGGGGGTGGGTGGAATGGGGGAGAGAGAGCTTAATAGCTGGTATTGGATGGCTGTGTAATGTAGTGGCCAGCACGCTTAATAACGAGCCATTTTACATGGGGGGGGGGGTCAACTGTTTGATTCCCATTCCGACTGCAATTTGTCCGGCGCGTTATCAAGGCTCGCGCGGAGAGACGCGGCGCGTGTCAGACCCCTTGTAACGTCGATCACGTGGGAAGGTCACCCGGTGATTGACGTTGGTCCCGCGGAGCAAATTTCAAACGGGGGCCGTGTGCGCGCGGCGACGCGGAGGCCGCGTTAGCAAGACAGTAGCAACGCAGAGGTCACCGGGGGATTGGATGTGAATTCTCCGGAGGTCAGACTTTCGACTGCCTCAACGCCCGTGGTAGTCGGATCTAGCAGAGGGAAAGGAAATGATGCCAAGGTGTGTGGTGGTCGTACCAACGGCTTTGGCTTTGAAGATGTAGATGTTTACTGTTATAGCGGAAAAAAACCCTGCGAGCGTGCCAGCTCCGGAAGCGGGATTCCTGCAATGCAACAAACGCCCAAGATAGCCGACATAAATAATATATACAATTAGAAGGTAATGCAACGAATTTAACAAATCCCTTACAATCTCGTTAAAACGTAAAACGTGTTAACGTTGACTAATTGTTAAATATTTTTTCCAAAAAAAAAACACCGTGGCGATCCAAGTGCTTTCTTGCAAAAGACACGGCGGATATTAACGAGCGGTAAACCGGTGAAATAAATGGCATTGTATTTCCCTCAATTAGTCACTCGTGACGCCGGTAACCAGATCGCCCGCAGTGCGGCCAATCTCCCCACAGCCCACAAGCTAAGCAGGACCGAGCCTGCATCAGCGCGCGGAGCGGCAACCGCCCCGGCACGGCAAGTGCCACGGCTGCTGCAGGGGACGGTGCAAAAAATATGTATTTTTTATCGTACTGCACTCTTGTACTTTCACGTCTGCGCCCTCCGACTTCACCGAGCCGCACCGAACAATGCGGTCAGATGACCCCACGACCCGCACGGTGTGAGGGGCGACCCTCACCCAGCAGTGCACCGACTGGCAAGGGGTGGCAGCAGTGAGGTCACTACCATGACATATAGGACGCAGTGTCTGGGGGGTTGGCATTGGCCGACAGCGTGGCTTACTTCCCCCTCTCTCTGCGGTTTCCTCTCGCCTCCGAGCGGCTCTCTCTTTGAATGAATACCTTCGACATGGAACGAATACTGTGCATGTTATCACCATCATCGTCAGAAACCGCTTAATCCTGTACAGGGTTGCGTTGAGCTGGAGTCTATCCCGGCAGACACAGGGCGCAAGGCAGGGTTATATCCAGGATGGGACGCCAGTCCATCGCAGGGTGCCTGTTATGTATACTAAATAATAATAATAAAAAATTACGACCGACCGGCCAGCGAGTCGAGTTGTGAGAAATGAACGCCAGGGTTCGGTCACCATCGTTCTCCGCTGGCTGCTGCTGCCGCTTCTGCTGCATCAGCGCTCAGACCGCTGTCTCGTTAGTGCCGGCAGATCTCATTTCAGCATTGCACGGATTTTTTTTTTACTCTCAACAGGTTCCGGAACTCATTAGCCGAGCATTACTGGGCCGTAAGCCACCCACGGCACACGCCCTCTGATCATCATCGTTTACTCAGACGGTGGCGCTTACGCTGCTGAGTGGACTCGGAGGTGAATTAAACCAAAATAAAGTCACCAGCCTGGGTTCAATTAGAGAGGATGGCTCATCCTCATGCATCGCATCCTTCACTATCGTACAACAAAGCATAATTACTGAAAAATTAAGATAATTTGTGAAAGATTATGTCACAATATCCACCACATTACTCTCCTTCTGGTCGTCAACACCATCATCATCATCATCACCAGCCGTGGTCACTCCACTGCTGGACGAAGGCCTCCTAAAGCCTCACCCGCCTCTCATGATCCTGCGATGTGATTAATGATCCCAGCACCTGCACGTGAACTCATTCCATAGCTCCATCTCCACGGTGGACGCCCGATCTGCTGCATCCCATTCCGTGGCTGCGATTCCATCACGATCTTTGACCATCAGCCATCAGCCCTTCTTCTGGTAGCAAACACTATTTACATCATACCTTGTGGGAATGTGCAAACATTTATAATTTTACGGCTCAAGGATATAACTAATTCCATCAATTATTTAACGAGCCAGTAGTTCAGTTAAAATAATTATGAATTTTAGATTTTCCTTCGGCTGATCCTTTCCATATCAAAACGTGGCTCTTAACAGTCACCGTGGCTACGAGTTGGGACTATAATTTAGTTAAGCGCCACAGATCTGTTTGTTGCAATAATGCTACCTAGATGACATTGCGAGATGAAGAATCCATTTCGAAACCTCCGCGAGACGTGCGCCCCAGGCATCAGGGAACGAGCGTCTTCCCAGGACCTCTTCAGAAAGTGTTTTCAAGTGGCCTCTCACCTCCGTATACTGCACTTTCCAATACACTTTCACGACGAGATTTCTTACCCCATGCCATTTAAACTGGAATTTAGTTAGTGTAAAGTGCAACACTCAATTTCAAACGACAGCTTTGTTGTGCAGTCATCGGTAACCAGGCTAAGAGCATCAACTCGCTACGCTTGAGGAGCCGGTTTAATCACGGCCGGCTGAAATTCAGATTTGAACGAGGGTCGCCGTGATGCTGGCTCAGCGCTCTGCCCTCTCGGCCACTCGGCCGTTTCCTCTGTTGGTTTGATTTTGCGAACCACGGCAAAGTGTTTTTGTCGTTCCTCTCGCCGCGGTGTCACGTTTCCCTGTGACGCTGCTAGGATAGCCCGAGCACAGACCTTGCCGCGTGTGGGCCAGCCCAAAGGCCTCCTGCAATCCTGGGAGGAGATCGAGGCGAAGGGCTATGGCCTACTCGAGTCATGGGTAAAAATCGAAGCCTTCATGTGGTGGAGCGGTAACACCCGCGCCTCACAGCGAATACGACAACACTTTAAAATAAAACCAAGCACTGCGTTTATATAACTTCAGCCAGAATATACGATTCTGTACATGTATTACTTCTGCATGGAGTAAAAGCAAAATGCTTTGCAAGAACCATTAAACGCAGTATATGCTAATGCACAATAAGTACAAATTCCATTATTTATTTAGGTGCGCGCATAGAATCGTGCGGTCGCGCAGATTCCACGCCGCTGCGGGGAAAATCACTACGCGAGCCTGTGCGTTACTCTCTTTCCATATCGGATAGCTTTAAAGTTACACAATTAGGACGGCACATGTTGACTGTTTTCCCAATTGAAACTGTTTTTAATACAGTAATACGTTCAGAGCTAAACTAGTGCGTAAATGCATCCCTCCGCTATGGGGCAAAATAAATATCGAACCGAGCCGCGCGTACCTCCGCAGCCGTTGGAAATCGACAAAAATAGACAATTAATTATACATTTGTTACAAATTTAATTAAGAATCCCAGGCTGAAATGCACTGCTTTTGCAATTGCGGCGACGCATGCGCCTCAGACGAGGGTTATCAATATGAAAATATTAACTATTTATGCTAACGATTCGCGACACATTTGCATGTAAGAAAGCGCGACGGTTAATTAACAGCGGTGGACCGTTATTAACGGTGAAAACCGCGGCTCGGAGAAGGCCTTTGGTCCATTATTAACCTTTTACAAAAAAAAATACAAAGTGTTACATCCTGGCTTTGAAGTCCAAAGCTTCCTGTGAAACTACATTGATGTGTTTTTTTTTTTAGTAAACCCTTCAAAAGGTAAATAAGTGCATTGTTCCCAACAGGAAAACGATCACTAATTTTCTTTGTTTTTTTTTGTATTTAATCCGTGTATTCCTCGGCTGTAACACACCCTCCGCCTTCTCTACACCGCCGAGACGACTGGGACGCAGGCACGCACCCACAACGCGGACACACGTGTCTCTGCGTTTTTAGCAAGGCGCACCCACGGCACACTTGGGCGCGATGCAAACAGCCTGCCACTCTCGGATGTGACATTACGATCCGTCCCTGCCTGCCTCCCTGCCTCCTTCCCTCCCCACGTTCACAGCCTAGCGGGGGGGGGGGTGGTGGGCAGCGCTCGTGAAGGTCACTTCCGCTACGAGAGTCACGTTCGAGGGGGCCAGCGCTCGGACGCGGCAACTACCTCAATTACCTCCCGACTGGCGCAGACAGGATGTCCTGGCCACTGTCTGCCCGTAATTGAGTTGTCTGCAAGAAGGCGCAGGATAAGGAGCACAGGGGGAGGGAGACGTGGGGAGAGAAGCAGGAGGAGGAGGAGGAGGCGGCGGCGACGGCTGGGTAGGGCAAGGCAGTGTGTGACGGGGATGTGTTGGGGGCGAAGGCACGGGTGGGGTTGGTGGGTGGTGGGTGGCTGCTCGTGGTGGGGAGCGGGTGGAATCTTTTATTGGTTCCGAGTCAAGGACGCGCGTCCCTGCTCGGGACAGGAATCTCATCGTGCGTAAGTGCCGCGCCGCCGCCGCCGCCGCCACCGGGGCGAACGCGGGGAGAGAGGGGATGGAGGAGGGATGGCAGGGAGGGCGGTGGGTGCGTGGTGGCGGAGGGGTGAAGAGGTGCTGGGCTGGGCGGGGGACAGTGGCAGGAGAGGGGTCAGCCAGATGGGACTAAATGCACGGACGAGGTCAGGGGGACAGCTTCCAAGATTAGCTAATGGAAAAAAATGGGTTGTTTAAATGGCCGATCAAAAAAAGTGGACAGCAGGTTTCTTGAAAGCCTTGCCATATGCCTTTTTTTCACCCGAGATTAGGGAGAAGATGGCCACTTGGCAGTCGCGTGTCACGGGCTGCCACCGTCAAGACGGTGGCGGCCGAGGAGACCGGGACGTTGGGGGGGTCGCGGCATTTCGGGCGCGCAGCGGATCTGAGCGAGCCGTTTGGGTTCCGCGTGGAAATTTGAGACCCAAGTCAGGTTCCCTATTGAGACGAATGTTTCAAGTGCAGTATGAACGTGCGCACAAAACCGTCTTGACGGGTTCCTTATGTCGTGTGGGGTGTGTGTAACGGTCACGGGTGGAATTGGAAAAATATCGCTGTGGGAACGCACCCGGGTCCGCGTCCCCTTCGGAGCTACATAGAGACTCGCAGAGATACATAGCGGCTCATAGAGACACACAGAGACTCAGAGAGACGTGTAGAGACTCATAGATACACACAGAGACCCATGGAGATACATAGACACATGCAGAGATACATCGACACACATGGAGATATAGAGACCCATAGACATACATAAACACAAACAGATTCATAGAGACCCATAGACAGACATAGAGACTAGGGGTCCTTCCCCAGTAAAATAAAAAACTCGCTTCATGCATTTCTGTGAATTGTGAGATGCAAAATACCCATCCAAATTTAAGACCATGAAAGCCCAAGACGTTGCCTCTGGGATTTTCAGTCTGGCAGCGGCGCTGCCGTGGGTTGCTGTCCAATTGGCACCGCGTCGGCCTTCACAGATGCTCGCTAAAAGCACTTGCCCCAACAGGCTGTGAAGGCTATACAGGGAACCTTTGTTGTGCTGTTATTGTCTGTGAGCCTCGGCGGGGATCTCTGTGTGTGTGCGGAGCAAGAGCACAGTAGTTTGTACACCGTGCTTTGATCTCAGTGACCTGGGTTCAATTCCCAGTCATGGACAAGATCAGTGGAATATGATATTTGAACCTGCTCCGAGCCTCTTCTGGGTTGACTCGGCTTTGAATGTGTACCCGGTGCTGCGTGTGCGGTGCATCGGCACTGGGAAGACAGATAGTCTGGCACGTCCGTGTCCCACCAGGGCAGGCCCTGCGTCGTAGCGGGTGCGTTTTCCATCAGGACTGACTGAACCGAGTCAAAAGCAAACTATGAAAGTCCCAAACGACGTCTGAATCTGGCTCGGGGATCAAGCAAGGCCAGGGGCAGGGCTAATCACGTGCACCCGAGGACTCGTTCATTGCCTGTGGCTTCTGCGGCAGCGTTCTGCCTGTGCAGTGGAAAAACAACCAGGCTGGGCTGGCACGGCCCCGGGAGTGGCTCAGTTGTGCAGTGGAAAACGTGTAAAACTGGCTGAGTGCAGTGCGAGCCACACTATCCACTCGCATGAAATTCCTATATTAATAGGTGCTCACGAACAGTACTTGCCCCTTCAGTCTATAACCGTAAACTAAAAATCTTGACGTTGCGCGTGTCTGTGTGCGTGTATAACAAAACGCACACTCTCCATTAATCATCGATATGACTCGCGGCAATTTGGAAAAAGGGGAACCCTCCTAACCCGGAACGGCGACTAATTAACCCAGCGAGGCACCATTATTGACGCTGCGTAATTTAGTTCTGCGATTCGGGTTGATTCTCACATTCGCTTGACTTGCACCATGACGCCAGAGTGCCATGGCCGCACTCTTTACGATGACAGGACAGGGGTCTTTGCCGGCCACTCTCGATCGGCCAGGGCCTTTTGGCGGCACCCCTCGGCCCTGCCCGGTCGAGGCCTGAAGCCGTTTTTCTCCTTGAAGTCTGCCGCCACATCTGCCAAGGTCACATTTGCCACGGGGGGCACACAGCCAAGTCGTAACTTGTTATGCAAGACAATGCTTTATTTTTGAACGAACTCTGGGCGGCACGGTGGCACTGTGAGCAGTGCTGCCGCCTCACAGCAAGAAGGTTCCCGGGTTCGAATCCCGGGTGCCTTCCTGTGTGGAGTCCGCGTGGGTTTTCGCCGGGCACCCCGGTTTCCTCCCACAGTCCAAAGACATGCTGCTGCATAGGTTAATTGGACTGTTGACTAAATTGCCCCCGGTGCCCTGTGATGGACTGGCGTCCCATCCTGCAGATAGCCCTGCCTTTCGCCCTGCGTCTGCCGGGATAGTATCCGGCTCACCGCAACCCTGTACAGAACAAGGTGGTTTCTGACAACGAATGAAATGAATGAATGAACTAACTCAAAATAACCACTGGTACTTTATTTACCCAGAAAACATCCACCGAGCCTCAACACTTATTTTCAACACGTATCTATCTAGGGAAGATTGGACAATATGTGTTTGAGTTTTATTTTTTTTAATAAACGACGACTACCAACTGCTATCCAAATTAAACGCATTTCCAAGAGCGTGACGGGTAGGAATACAAGCCGGGAGACGTTATTATTCATGCCTGACCGGAACCGTATATTCACGCAAACCTGCGTAGAGCGACAATGCTTGACACTGTCGCGGGGATGCTAACTAAATGCAAGATTAATGATCTAATTACCAACGGATTTGGACAGCGGCATTCAGCTGCCACGTGAATGCCGACACAGTGAGGATAATGGATCACGTGATGATCGGACACAGCGCCGTCTATGAAACCTGGCCACGCTTGTCAATCAACAGCTCATCTTTACGACCTGCCCATCCTTGTTTCTCCGCATGCAGAGCAAGTGAGGTTTCTGTTCTCAGGCTGGTCAAGCAATCAGGCGGTATCAATACTGAGACATGCGTCTCCCGGATTAACTGGTGAGCTGATTAATATACTGTACTTCTCAATTAATAAAAACACATACTATATATAACCTCCTTGTTCCCATGATGCCCTTCTGAATATTTAACAATTTGGCATGCAGTGCCTCTGGAAGGAACCGTTGAGCTATGTAGCTCTTTTTAACAGTTGTATGACGTATTGCTGTAGGTCGTCCTGGATAAGGGCGTCTGCTAAATGGCAAAATATTAATAATAATGATGATGATAAGCAAGTTACAACATCTCAGGGCAATAGGGACAATTTAGTCAGGACACTTAACCTAGGCAGCATGTCTTTGGACTGTGGGAGGAAACCGGGGTACCCGGCGAAAACCACCCGAGCTGGGAATTGAACCCAGGTTCTTCTCACTGTGAGGCAGCAGCGCTACTCAGCCGGTCATCGCGCCACCCTACAGTTGCTTGTGGACGCTCTATAAATCCAAATCGAAATTGACTGGAGATGTACATAGTGCGCAGAAGAGAGAGCTGCAGTGAGCCTGTGTAACTGATCGTCAGTCTGTCATACTCGACGAGCTTAATGCTGTAAATAACACTTGCACAGCCTTGGTAATTGATCTGCTCAGCAATACCGTATTTTCCTATTGACAAGTAGCGCTCAGAAATCCCAAAACAACTCTAATCTGTTTACCGACTTAGGTTTTCACGGCTCGATGTGTGAGAATCGCTCTCCGTACGATGCGTGACAATTTCTCTCCATCTCCGTGAAGAGAGCAGAAACACTCGGCACGGCTATCCCCAAAGAACAGCGATGCAAAGCAATTCTCAACTATAATCTGCGCTCTGAAGAAGGGCTGTTGCCCCGAGACAAATGTGGGGATGAACTGAAGTTGCAAATATATATTTTTTGGAAGTTCGCCTCCCGTGTCCGTGGCTCGTACGGAAATTCACAGCGAGAGACGGACCGAATGCCGGTTGGAGGCATCGTACTGACGCGTCGAGAACTTCAGGCTCGGGATTGCCGGTGGTTGAGATTTACGACGGAGCGGTTGCCAAAGGAGGGAACACGAGAACAAATCGTTATGCGGAGACGCGGCGATCATATCGGCGGGTGCCACACGGATTGACGCACTGCGCGACCGTGATAGCTGCAGAGGGCTCGAGGAGGCCCTCATCCAGCAGTGGATAGAGCCTGGCCGAAGATTACGAAGACGAATTACCGGGGCTTTGGGCCTCTCCCATCAATGCAGCCGTTTAATGACAACTGCGCTGTTAACAATCTCGCACTGAAGCCACTTGTCGGGCAATCACTGCTCTTTGGGGCTGCGAGCAGAGCATTAAAAATGCATTTGAAACACACATACAAACCCACACACAAGCCAACACAAAGATCCCCCCTATGGCCATCCACCCCGTTGGGGCAAGTGCTGTTGAGGCCGCCGTGGTGCAAGAGGGGTGGTGTTGCCAGCACCACGCCAGGCCGCCTTTGTCTCCCTAGTAGCAATGTTTACACACCGCACGAGGTACTCAATTGAGGCTGAGTCGACCTAGGGGATGCCCATGACCGGTTCAGAAAATCGTCACTGTTGTTGGCCGTGAGCGGGATTCGAACTCGCGTCGCCACATTTGTAGCCCAGCGCGCTAACTAACCACTGAGCTATCACTCGCCCCCTCCCAACTCACGCACACGTGCACACAACTCCTTCACACACAAGCACACAGCCATGCTCGTGCACACAAAGGCACTCATTAATACAATTACATCTGGAATCAAGATAGCAGCAGCAGCAGCACCTGCCAAGGAGACCCCAACGTGCTGACGCCGAATCGGGCCCCTTTCGGCTTTTCTTTACAGGATTTCAGGTGGCGGCCACCATATGCCGCCCGGCAGCCACGGGCGGCGTAACTAGACGGCGCCGCCCGCCCCGGCGGCTCGGCAGCGCCAGACGCGGCCGACAAGAATCGCCGCGTCTGCCCTAGCCGACCTCCGAGCGGCGACGGGGAGTCCTCACGAGGCGGACGAGCGCCGCTGCCGCTGCGGCGGTCCCTCGCTTTGCGATTTGATAATCCGTTCCGGAACAGCGTATCGCGAATTGTGAAACCGTCGTAAAGTGAGGCCGGTAGAGATGGATATTGTTGTTTTATGGTAATTCGTTCCAGCACAGGCGTTGTTTCAAACGAAGGAGAAGTAAACGCTGAGATGTAAACGTTAAAAAAGCGCCGTTATTGGCTGAGAAGCTACCCAAGCAGCGTGCGTTTGCATCACCGATTGGCTGCCGCGCCGCCCACGCTCACGCGCAGCCATGTCGTAACGCGTATCGTTAAAGGAAATTTGATCGTGATGTGATACTGCTGTTCTTATACAGCGTATATCCTAAAGTGATGTCATCATCTTGTGAGGCCATCGTAAAGCGAGGGACCACTGTACATCCGAGGTTTCTCCTCCTGTGCCTCCCCTAGGCAGACTCGGCCTTTAAACGAGTACCTGCTGCGGTAACGGGATCGGCGGTTGTAGCCTCGCGGCCGCTCCCGCATTTCCGTGGCCGATCGGTTGCAGTTTGGGGACATCCGCTATCCGCTGCGACGACGGTTAGCGTTTCGCAACTCAGCATTTTGCGGAATGCTGCGAAGTTGGCTTATCGGTGCAAGACACCACTGCTAATTCAGCACTCGTTGCGACACTATTCTACTAGAGCAGCCAGGGCCATCATCTAAATGCCGACCATCTGATGATGCTCCCAACGTGAGAGGGGAAACGTCGTGAAGGAGAGAGGAGAATCTCTTGCCACGGCGATCCCTAAAGAACAGCTCGGGAGAGCAAAACTCAGTAACAAACTTTGTTCGTGGCCAAGTCACCTGGAATGTGTCCAATGTCCTCCAGCATCAAGCCAAGCCGACATGAGCCTTGATAGCGGTTGGATGGGCAGCCATCTAGCATAAAACAGACGTTGCACGCCACATTCTCGGCAGGGGAAAAACGCGGAAAAATACACTGTTGTTCTGCACTATGCTCTCAGCGCCTATGCTCCCCGGGCCTTTACCAACCGGCACCAGCCATATGATCAGATTAACCTCACCCAAGACCCGCACGGGTGTGCGGAGGCCTTCACGCAGCATTGAATTAACCAGAGGGGTAACTTGTAGTAATGATCCTCAGCGGGGCGTCTGCCGGTTAGATAAAGGACGATGTCAACGGCCACACGAAGGAGACGTCAGGGTTATTGTCGGGGGCCCTGGAAGCCCACGTTCATCGCACAATGCCGCTCGCCGGGGCCACGCTGTGCCAGACGCCTTGGAGGGAGCGCACCCGTGACTCACTCGCTCGCTCGCGCGCAGTCAGTGATAAATCCCCGATGCTTAACAAACGGATGCTCTTAGAGTGAGTGCTCCGCTGCTGCGCTATGCACGTCTGGCATGGGAGAGGGGCGCGGAGAGTAAATAAACGCCAGGCCGCGGAGCCCGCCGGCCTGCCCACACCGGAGGAGGCCCCGCTGCCGGCGGCATTACTACCTGTCCTGGTTTAGCAGGAGCGCAGTCTGAGGTGGCCGTCCTGGGACGTGCGTAAGTCTCCCCAAGGTATGAGTAGTCCCGGTTCCGATCAACCGTGGGATAATACGCCACTCTAAGTAACGTATTTACATTGTGGTTCTGCCCTCTTCCGGTATTAAGAGATACTCTTCTTCCCGTGATATGTCCCGGGTTGTTTTGAATCTCGGAGGAGGCAACCGGAGGTGCCAGCTGTGCAAGGGGTTGCATGGTGTTCCGTGCTAATTGCTCTAGCCGCTGTGACAAGACGCGAAATCTGGAGCAGTCAGCAGTTTCAATTCTTATACGACGGTATTTACTGATGTAGGTTTTCACGGCTCGATGCACGACGGCTGCTTTTCAAAGCTGCTCTTTCGGGATAGCCGTGTCGATTTCGTAGCCAATACAATGTGTTGGGCCAAGTACTAAATATGTGACGGAAACACAACCGAGTCGGCAGTGAGTTCAACCCCTGGCTGGGGAGACAACGTAGCAGGTCATTCCTCCGGGGTAAAACGTATCGCAACTACATTGGGTCGACGTCGTCGGCGCGTAATTTAGTTTTTGGGCAGACTCAGCCCTGCCGCAGGAACGCGGAACTTGCACCATTGGCCGCGGGTCGCCAACACGTTTACGTAACGTCCACAGATCGAACCCAGATGCCGTGTCTCGGTCAGCCCAGGTCTATCAAAAATGTGCAGTCTACTGTAATAAAGTTCAACCACGGCTATACCCCGGTACCAGATCTTGGTGCAAATCAATTCCTGCCGCTCGAACAGAGACGCTGATGCCCGGTCTGTGTGGGTCAAACCGGGCCAGGTGGCAACGCTGCGTCGAAGCCAGGAGACTCTCCGACTGTGACTCGCTCACGCTCGTAATAACCGTCGTTAAAAATCACACACGGTCCACGCTATTCTTTTAACGTGCACACCTGACTACCCATTAAAGCATAAAAAAACCAACACTGGGTTAAGGTGACCTTTGTAGTATCTCATTTAGAAGAAAAAAAACTGACTGCCCTTAATGTACAGTGTGTGTGTATAAATAAAATTAAATATTTCCACACGAGATTGTGTGCTCTAACCCCAGCGGCAGATTGACT
This sequence comes from Geotria australis, assembly GCA_036362915.1. NCBI lineage: Eukaryota > Metazoa > Chordata > Hyperoartia > Petromyzontiformes > Geotriidae > Geotria > Geotria australis. Next base: position 9,909,344 of record JAZEWU010000009.1, read on the forward strand.
CGCCTTGTCTTCACGCAATCCCACGAGAGGATGTACTTAATATTAAAGCTCTCCTGCTCTCCCCGGGCATGCCCTAATGCTTCTGCTAAACAAAATGAACTAATAAATACACGGGCAAATAAATGTATGAGTAATATGCGCGCGATTACTCCGATTTTGGCTTTTATAAGTCAGCGTTATTATTTATTGCACTGACCAAGGGGGTTTGCAGCAGAAACGTAGGAGTGATTTTTGTAAGATTTCTACTCAGTCCGTTTTTATACACGCTGGAAAGAACCGTTGAGTTGTGTACCTCTTTTTAACAGTTGTCCAGCGGGGAGGGGTAAGAAAGTTACAATGTCTAAGGGCACCAGGGGCAATTTTAGTCAGGACAATCAACTTAGGCAGCATGTCTTTGGACTGTGGGAGGAAGCTGGAGTAACTGGCGAAAACCAACGCGGACACTGGGCGAACATGTAAACTCCACACAGAAAGGTACCCGAGCCGGGAATCGAACCCAAGTGTTCTTGCTGTGAGGCGGCAGAGCTACTCACCGCGATGCCCATTGGGCAGAGGTGGCAGGCTAGAATGACAAACCAAGTGGGTAGTTGTGAGGTACTTATTTAAGGATTAGTCAGCCACGGAGTAGGCTCAGGATAGGTTCTGATACCACTTGGCAATGACGTTAAGCGTGGAAACAAACTCCGGTGGCTGGGTTCACAGTGCGGTGCATTAACACCACTGCCAACACAACGACAACCGTAGTCCTGTATTGAAATACCATGTTATTTTATCGTAAAAAGTAGGTGAATCTGTGCTGATGTATGTTTTCACGGCTCGATGTGTGAGAACTGCTTTCCATAGCCGTTCCTTTGAGACAGCCGTGTCGAGTGTTCCGTCATCGCGAAAGAGAGAAAGGGAAACACCTGACAAGGCTATCCTGAAAGAGCAGCTATGGCAAGCAACTCTCAGCGATCACATCTCACGAGCAAAACATGGAACTGCACAACTGTACGGATACAAGTACAGAAACTAGACATGAGCCGAGCCATCCCCACCGGAATTGGGCCCGCGATCTCACTGAACTATTGATTCGATTTGCGTCTCCTTTTTATAGGTCTGTATTATTTATTTCTCTCTCGTCTCGTCTCGTGCACATCATTAGCCCAAACGTGACATCTGCATATCGTGTACACATCACGAGGATAAGTTGCAAATGCATCGATTTGAGCGCACACGAGTCGGTGCGTGCGTCGCGGGCGTAAAAATTCAGTTTCGATCGATGAATCGTCACGTCCTTAATATAAGCCTCTGCAGATAAACATTGATCCGTATATGTAGTATGCACGGAGTAAAAAAAAATATCCACAAAATGCGCGGCACAGAGCTGGTCGTCAAACGCAAAAAACACACCGTCCAACTTGACGCGCACCTAGCTGAGCGGTTTTACCCGAACGCGCGCGTCTGCGCTGATACGGAGCGAGAGGTTCGGCCGCACCGACGCGAATCGCCGAGGCCACCTACACCGGAATCGCCGGCACAGCCGCGCGCGGCCTTCCTCAATCGCTCCCGCCAGTGTCGATAGGCAAATATTTTCAGTGTCGCGCGCAGACCCAGGCCGCACGTAGAAGGGAACAGGGGAACGGGTTGACGGCGGGGAGAGAGGGGGGGAGCGAGGCAGCCGTTGCCATGGATGCAGTGCTAAAGGTCAGAGGTCATGGACGCAGTCTCTCGGCCAGGTCAATAAGCGCCGCAAAGATAAGGTGCGGCAAACATGGCTGCTGCGTTGTGGCTGTGTTCGCCGGCGGAGGAGACGCGGGGCAGACGGCGGCGCGCCGCCGCTACAAACCGGGCACACGAGCATCACAACCTGTTACATGCGACACAGCCGCCGCCGTGACCTCATCAGCGGCTATTACTCTGTACAGTGAAGTTACGCGGCGCGGCGCAGTGCACGGGTTTACGTATCGCACAGCTTCGCGAGTCGCAGTTCGTTTGCGCGCTGCCTGCGTTTGTGATTTACTTTGTACAATTATTGGAGGCGTGCGGTTGACGTGATATTATACATTGGTCAGCTGTTGGTTGATTTTTAGGTTTCCATGTTTTTCTTGTCGAAACGCTTTGGCCGGACACTTCACAAGTGTGACAATTAACAACACCACAATAATATTACTTTTACGTTTTTAAAGCCTCTATTTGATGCATATTGTGCAGTATAAGAGTACCTCAGTGCTTAACTGAAAAGATAATTGAGTGCTTGGCATTACGCAATGTCATAATTTCACGAAATGAAGTGTAACACGAAAAGCAGTTATTTATCGAAAAAAATGTACATACTGTACATAGGTGAGTTGACTCCAAGAATCCAAAATCCAGGAATTCGGCAAAACCCGCGGCGATAATTGAATCAATATCGTTATTACTATCTACGTCCCGCGTAAATATGCACAATTTACAGGAAAGGCCGACCCGACCGGTGTTCAATATTTTCGACACCGCTCATCTCTTTCACGGAAAAAAAACCCCCACCAGAAAAACGCACCGGGGCTAAAGGTAGCGGGTGCCATTTGCGGTACTTACACCGAGACACATTATGTTTCTGTGGGTCACTAAGCCCAGGCCCTCTCTCAGCATGTAATATTCAGGGCCTAATGCTTCCCCTAAGGTCGAACACGGACAGCCGGATACGGCCAAGGACACGAGGACTCGGGAGCCGCCATCAACGCCGCCGGGCGGCGGCGGCTGCGGCGGCGAGAGAGGCGGCCATCACGAGCGATGCACGGGCACCGCCGCGGAGGCAGAGCCGTTTCGCCCACTGGAAAAAAAACAAACCCTATCCTGTCCAAAGAGATTCCTGGGCATCAGCTCGGTTGCATTTGGAAATGCCTGTCGATAATCATAAACTTGTCCGACGCGCGCGGCATGTTGGATCACTATAGGCGCATCGATACAGGAAAGCAATGCTGGCCCGTGTATTCAAATCAAAGCGTCGATCGCACTGCCGATCAAGTGGCTGCTCCCAGTGAGCCGCATTCAGACTATTTATTTGCGGCTATAAAAGCCTTCAATCAATTTCTATAAATAAAATAAGAGCGCTGCCAAACACCCTTAATTTTTTAAGAAATCCTAAGCAGATATGGTAATAATAATATGATGGGTATTGGTTTGAAATGCTTAAGTTGCTAATTATTGATCTGTGTGTTTTTGTGTCGGGTTATTGGAATGAATGGGATGCACGGGCTGCATGAGGTAATACTGTATACTCTATGGGGAGGAATAAAAAACATAACGTTTGGATTGAAATTAAATGTAATTGAATTATTTTGACTTAACATCAGTGGTTAAAAAAATGTACGTTTTTTTTCAAAAACAGAGTACCTGCCATTTGTATGCAATATTCATGACGACGGATTGTGTATACGGCTTTTTAAGAAAACATGTCTACTTGAAATATATATAATCACAAAACAAACAGACATAAAATACAGTGTACGCATTGAACGTCTGATGTACACATTGCCCATTGTAACTGTACATATAATAAAATAATAATGTTTTTTGTAAGATTAATAACAGAGTTCGAGTAATCTTAGTGAAAGACCTTACAAATTCGGGCCAAACATATTTACAGATAAATAATGGTTGAGCGTACAGTGTCTGTGGTTTGTGAGTGCCGCTATCCGACAGCGGGCAAACGTGCGCGCGCACAGCGAGCTTGTGAATGTGCCAAAGCATAACCCCACCAATAAACCGATTATTAAAAGCCAGCGACATTTGTGGGGACATTTTACTTGCTGTCTACAAGATGTGAGCCGTTAAAATAATTAAAGTGGCTTGGGGGTGGGAAGCAAAAAAAAAGAGAGTCAACTTTTTACTGCCAAAGTTAATCTGTATAAAAATTGATTAAGCCGTGCACTTGTAATTACACGCCCTAACACTCTATAACTCGTAGCGTTCCCCCCCTCTCTCTCTTCCTCCGTAACCGTGACGGGGCGCGACCGGCGGCCTTCGCTCGTCTTCGGCCCCAACGCGACGGCGCGTTTCGTGGGGCCGCGGGCGCCGCCGGCGACGGGGCCGGTGGCCAGCGTCCGTCGCCGCGCTATTTTGTCCGCGGCCCGTATCACCGCTCCGCCGAGGAAGGAGGCCGCGTCCCCTGGCCCACGCGTGTGTGCGCGCGAGCGAGCGCGCGCGGGTCGTTATCTGGCGGATTTCGCCTGGTGTGGCCTGGGGATAGCTTTACATGTGCACGGTCAATATTTGTCCGGGTCTGGCGACGGGGATAAGGCGAAGCTGGCTCGCTTTGCGTCGCGTTTAAACATTAACGGCGGTGCCCGCGCCCGGGCACGCGCGCGCGCGGCCGTGTCGCTGGGAATGCGGGGCGTACGCACGAATATGTTTTATACTCGGACTATATGTGTATGTGAAGGAATGCTTCTGATATGTATATAAACAATAGGAAACCGTCGTTCGGAAACTGATTTGGGCCCGTCCAATGCACACGGCGCAAATGTTCAATTGTAAAACATTGTAAACGTGAAGCTAAACGTACCGGACGCACCGTACTGATTTTTGCTATTTATTGCTCTTGCTATGGGGCAGGCCACTGAATTCCAAAACATTCCTTATGCAAATACGCGCTTTGAAAACAGCTAAGTCATGCATTTTAAAAATAGCTTGCATGCAAAACATTTCTGCGGGATATTTATCCAACGGTCAACGTCGAATATCTAAGACGTTAACTTCATTTGCTTGCAAAGCACACAGTGCATGAAGTATGGCAAGAAGATAACTTCCATAAGAGGTCACCACAGACTGTGACCGGCGTTTGTATAAAAAAGGTTTTGCAATGAAAATTATATTTAAATATAAAAAAAATTCCAGTGAAGTATATAACGCAGTAAAGCACTTTGCAAAATGATTTATTTATTTACTACGCCAAAACAAAAATACTGTCATGTACAATACAGTTAAAATGTTTGTATATTTTTGGAAATCTCATTATCAGTATTGTGTGTTAAAATAAATTGCCATATTTTCACGCAACATAATTACAAATGAAACCTGCATCACCGCGTGCACACAAGATACGCACAAACACTCTCCAACATGCACACACGGGCGTGCTCACACACACTTGTTCAAACACGCACACACTCACAACATTTTTTGTTCCACTTCAGACTGGAACATAAATATTAACATTACGAAACAAAGACTTGACAAACTCTCGCAGTGCCGTATCGTGATTTTACGAGACGCGCAGAGAAGGTGATGTGTAATTAGAGTGAAAATAAACCACGAGAAAGTGGAATACTGCCTAATAGATTGTATGAAGATGCAGATTGCATTAAGCAAACCGCATTATTGATGACAAATCCATTTGAGGAAGTGGGTACTCTACAACGTATATATTAGCTGCGCGTATAAAATATTAAAGTGTAAACATTTTCGAGGCTCAAGGAAATGAAGAGCGCGGCGCTGTATCGAGTGTTCAGGTGGCGCGTGCGACGCGCACAGCTCGCACCTGAACGCGCTCCGCTGAACCCGCGCCAAGCACAAGCAGCCCGCGCTTTTGTTCATCGGCGTTCTCGCTACCTGCTTAATCCTGAATGGGGTCGTCAGACGCAGCCTGCAAAGGCAGGGTTATACCCATGATGGGACATCGGTCCGCCGCAAGACACTGGGAGACAATTTAGTCAGGTCAATTCACCTAAGGCAGCAGAATGTCTTTGGACGGTGGTGGAAAATCGGAACAACTGGGGAAAACAATGCAAAAGCCAGACAGAAAGCGACCCGAGCCGGGAATTGAACCCAGGGATTTCTCGCTGTGAGGCGGCAGCACTATTCAATGCGGCAACGTGACGCCCCGTATTGTTGTCATTATTATTTTACAAAATTGATCTCTCGTCTGCAACAAAATGATGCTCCTAACCCATTTACGCGATGAAACAAGTGATGCGCTTTACACTTAAAGGTAAATGAAACAGTTGAAAGAAACCAACTCTGCATCCCCACGCTCGTGCCAGTGTTGGGTGGCGCTAAATCCCCATTGGTGGGCCGGAGTGATCCACGGCAATTCCACATTTCTATGGCAGGAGCTAATCTATGCCGTCGACATTCGCTCTCCAATGGTAGTGCTCGAAAGCCGGCACTCATTTGAATATCTCCAGAGCAATGCAGTGCCGCCGGGTTAAATCCAGATGGGAATTGCACTTGTGATTTCTTGGTCAGCGAGCCTATGGGCTTAATCCAACCATTATTACAACGATGACAATGTGATGTTACAAACGGAACGGGTGTCATGTTAGGCAAGTAGTTACATGTAAATGCAATGTTTGGTTTCAACGGTAAAGCGTGGTGATTCTGACGTAATCAGAATTAAGATGTATAATTAACTAATGATATTATGTTCAGTAATGGGCTCAACTTGTTAACGGAATGTTTGCCAGGGACAGTATTTGGTGAAATCGGTTAAACACCGTGCAAAAACTGGCGCCACCATAGTTGCTGTAAAATGTAGACGCATGAAATGTAGCTGTAAAACTATGTACTAAATGTATAAAACAAATTGTAGGAATACGGTTTCATATGAATATTAAAATATCATTATCCTTTGAATGTGGTAAATATTTTTGACTACTAGTGCTACACAGGCGTACGGGGGACCATGTCTTCGTGTGCGTGCATGTTATTAATACAGTACAGTATATATCGCATATCGCAAGCCAAAATCGCGAAGCCAGCCGGCTCCACCGGCCGCTTTATACAAAACAACGCATGAATGTCGCGATTGCATGCGCTCAATCGCGCACCAAACCACAACGTGACAATGCAGTCGTGCGGTAATGGCCGAAACCAGCTTAACGAGAAATTAATACCGAGCAATTAATTGCTTCGTTCATCAAGCGGGCTCTCTTCAGTACTGTGCAGATTTCATTTGTGTTTATTTAGCTAAATTCGTTTTCGTTTTTTTTGTCAATCCACTGGTTATCCTTTCCATTTTTTTTGCTTAATCCAGAATATGCATCCTGAGGCTGGGGGTTGCTTTGGGGGGGGGGGGAGTCACGGTTGTTATTGGTTCATTTTCATGCGCGAGCGTTCTGATTTCTCTAATTCCTGTCGGAGGAAGGCACAGCTGTGGGAGTGTAAGCCCTGCTTTAGGGCTGTCTGATCCAGGAATCCTTGTTGCGGCTGTGGTACAATCAGAAATCTGCACCTAATCTTATGAAGCAAAACTTGTAGACTGGGCTTTACATTCGTGTGGGCAGGATAATCTCAAAGCCCAAATCTGGCTTCTTACCACGCAATCACAACCTGAGGGCTAATACTTTGCTACCGGAGAGGTTTTCATTTTAGAGAAACTTAATGTACCTTAAATGTCATGTTTCACTTTAAAAACTGTCTTATTTAAATGAGACCTGACGTGTATGTACAAGGTATGCTTACATCTCAATGTTTCACGGCCAAGCACCGGAATACGTTTGCAGCACATGAACGTAGGGTTTGTTTTTTCCATATTTACTAATCCAACAGTCAGATATCTCCCATAACAAACGCATCCGGCAGTGGATTGGAAAATAAGTGAACATTAGTAATAGCTGTTTACTAATTAGATACAGCACGGCTGTTGATTATGGTCAAGATAACGGTTATTTATTATCAACAACATTTTCATTTGAACTGCAACATTTATAAACAAACACGGGCGCCGAACAAACAAGACATGCTGTCATATAAAGTATACTGCTGAACAAAACAAACACCGATTGGGGCAAAATTATATACCAATAAATGTAAGTGATGTCCCCAGCACTATAGCCGTGTCCTTGTAAGGCACAGGTGCACCACACTGGTTCGCTGGTAATAATCACTCGAGCCCCCAGCAATTATATTGATTTCTCTAACAAAGGGAAAAAAATATCAAAAACACCGGTTCCTAACTTATACATTATTTACGATTGCTATTATGAACAGTATTCCTCTCACAGAGGCATTCTGTCACATTTCGTGCGATTATTGCCCGTACGGCGATGACCCTTGTCTGCAAAAAATGCGAGGTTTAACATTCATCGGAAAAATGTCTCCCCAGCGGTGACCACCGATGCCCAATTCGACTACCGGCGGCGCTCTACATCACTGCCTCGAGAAATGAACATCTTGCGAGTGCATCGTCTCGTTCGTTAATGAAACGGCTTTAATTAAGGCGGACGTGAGATGAGAGACCGGATCGCGCGGCCGTCGCTCGAGAGTTATGAGAAAAAGAGAGGCTTGCCTGGGATTGTGTGTGCACGCAGCCCCAGTGCACCTCGCAGGGAGCAGCGGCAGAAGGAGGGAGGGAGGGAGGGAGGGAGGGAGCGAGGGGGCGAGGGAGGTCGTGCATCCTGTGAACCCAGGAGGAGGGAGGGCACACAGAGGAGCAGGAGGGAGGGAAGGCGAGCGGGAGGGATGTAGGAGGAACGCAGGGGGGTCTGGCAGGGTTTTTGGGGCTAACGCATGGGTAACGTGCTTGGCCGAGCGTACCCTCAGACCCACACGTGCCATCTGTTCACGATCTGCTGCACAATGGGCCAAGTGACTCGGAAAAAGGAGCGGCTTCAAACACCCCCGCAACCGCGGGCATCAATAGCTGTCGTTGCACCGTTATGTTTGAAAGTACACACTCCCGTTCTTTTTTTTCCCCCCTCCGTCCACAAAATTGTTCATGCGGTAATTACAAGCAGCTGTGCTTTATTACAGATTATTCTTTTTTTTTTTAATAAAGCACCTTTTTAAAATGTACCGTACACATAGGTTGTTCTTTTACTCGTACAAAAACCTCCCCCCCTTAACACTTTTGCCGCATTATTTGCCACTCTAAAGTAAGTCTATGATCAATCACGGAACCGAGGCTCTATTGAAGTGCTTACTTATATTAGTTTTCGTGAGAGTCATTTTTGGTCATTTCAAGATTTCTAGGATTCTAAATTGGTATCGATGTGTTTGCATGCTTATTTATTTATTTACTACGAAGTAACAGCGGGGGGGGGGGGGAGAGTTGGCACACGACAATATACTTTCCGCACAAAAGCCTTGAGGGACGCCACCGTGAGCCTCAACATTACAGCAACAACAACCACCGTTCGCCACTAAGTGGCGGTAACGTCACCACGGCGCCTGTACCAGGCCAGGTGCACCTGGAGGTCCACGCAGAGTGCCGAAGGCCCGCTGACAGGAGGTCACGGGACAGACCCAAGTGCCACGGGCTGACTGACTTGGCTGACTGGCTGGGGCACCACCTCTGCTCCCTACCCTGCAGAGGTGGTGCAGCACAAACAGACACACGCGCCGAACGGGCGAACGGTTTTCAACACCGTGGCCACCGCCGTGAGCGAGCTATCGCACGGCACGGACGATTTCGGTTCGTGGCGGCGAAAACGTTGGCCCACAGCGGAGCAGATGCCGCGTCAGCACCTCCTGGTCGTCGGCTGTAAACGTGGAATCGATACGCGGTGCAAAACGAAAACGAGGACGTCAACGATTTGGCCAACAGGTCCAGATGAAGGCCTGCTGGCTGGAAAGTTAACTCTCCTGTTTCTCACTCCCACTCTATTGATTTCTCAATTCGTTTGTTAAACAAAAGCGCTCGCCTTCTCTCCACATTCTGCATGCTTTTGAATTTCACAAAACCGTGTGCTATTAAAATCAGTAATTAAAGAAGCCAAGTGTTGAAAATGCTGAATGCACACTTTCTTTTTGAAAGTGAACGGTCATTTGCTTGTATAGAGACATTACCTTCAAGCCTTAGAATAAGTGTGTACAATATGTCGCTTAGAAAATGTACTGGGAAGCACGTGGGACGTTTCTCTACCATTTTGTAAGTACGTATTTATCAAGCAATGGACATATGTCAAAGCACACCCGCGCAAATAATAGTCAATGTGTGTCAACGTTTTAACATCGGTGATATCTACACGTGAATTTGTTACTTCATTGAGTTTCTGAAATGATTTGTTTGGATATTTAAATAGAATAAATGTTACGTATAAAACATTAAGTTAACGATCAATAAATAAGAGAAGCAACACCATCGTAAATTAATAAGAATTATATTTTTCATTTTGTCCTGTCCACGTTATTTGGGCAGTACTGGTGGCAGGACATATTCAGCACTAGGGCGTTATATTATTGTCACTGTGCACAATAATGAAATTTAATTTGATTCTAGAACTTAACTAGAGATTTTGTAATATTAACTTGACAAGTAATTTGCGATGCGGTTTTAATTGCTATTATTGCTATTGATACGTTGAATCTAATACGCACACATCAACATATCCAATAAGAAAAACATATAATATTTTAAGATCAAATAGAATAGATGTACAGTATTATGTGTTATTTATATGGGTGATATCTACTGAACATCGAGTAAATCAAAACTAATGGATTTAATAAGATTTGATTTCTGTTACTTGCAAACTGGTCGGTATGTTAATACGAACTATGTAAACATCACAATGAGAAAATGGAATGTGTGCTAACTGTATCAACTAACACAACAAAATCCAGAGGTGTTAAGGGA
>JAZEWU010000009.1:9926243-9939625 GCA_036362915.1 Geotria australis
GGGGGGGGGGGGGGGCCGGCGCCTGAAACACGCTCGCCTCCGCTGACCCCGCTTCAGAGCTGGGGTTAAGCTGTGTATAATTTGTCCTTTCAGTGCTGGCAGCCCCAAGTTTTTGTTTGTGGGTCGTGGGCGGCTGCGCCGATGGAAGCGGTGGGTGGCTGCGAGGCGGAGGCGTCGGGGTGCCCATCTCATCGCCGTCGTCGCACAAAGCGGCGCTCGCTCGCGCCCTGGCGTCTCCGGGTCTGGGCGGCACCGCACACTGTGACGGGACGCCGTGACCACACCGCCGCCACCACCTCCCCATCTCATTATGGAGTCATCAGCTGCAGGGACGGCCCACTTCCTGGCCCACGCCGCTGCTCGATCGATTTCTTCCTTTTATGATTAGACGAGCACGGGGCGGAATTACCACCGCGAGGACCCGCGCCGCGCCATAAATTAGGGCTGTGTTTCTCCGCCCTGTGGCCCGATGGGCTACGCGGTACAAACGTTCGCCGCCCCTCTTCTCGCCTCTCTCTGCCTCTCTCTCGCCTCTCCCTCGCCCGTTAACCGCGAGCAATGAAAACACACACGCCCGTGTGATATTCAAAGAAGATAGGAAAAAAGCAAACGCAAGACACCGCCGAGTTGGGTGCACATTTTTTTTCGCTATTTTTTTCACGAGTTGTATCCTAGTATCTTTATTGTGGTTCAAAGCACGGTGCTCACAATCGAAAGGCTGCAAAAGTTCAAATCGTGGTCAGGAGTTAGCTCAGCCTGTCATCCTTCTACGGTCAATAAAATGAGTACTGATTTCTTGGGAGCCAATAGCAATCTTCCCACAACCTGGCCTCTGCCTCCCATATATAACATTAGTGACACTGCATGGCAATGCCGTATGACAACCAATGACATAATATGCTGCGTATTACTCCACGCACGTTTTTTTTTTGGGCGTAATGGGCCAAGCTAAGAAATAAATCAGTATATACCAATTAACATTATTTCAGGCTGGGACGTTCATAGGACAAAAAGTATTGGTGTGAACCTTTCAAAAAGTAGCAATAAAAATATAAGTGCGCTGTTTATACAACCGCTGGACATTTGTTTACTAAAAACTGAAAACAATGTGCGCTTGAGCCAACCGCAGAGCTACATTATTACACACGTTAGAGAGCAAAGCATACAGCAAAGGTACTTATTTAATTGCTGCACATACCCCGAATACCGTACAAGAACAAACAGTGCGATACATAGCACACGGACACAAATAAAGCGTCCTTTAATGCCGCTTCCATTCAAAAAGGAAAATCCGATAAAGCTTCTTCTGGGTGGTTTTTTTTTGTCACTTTTAAATCTCGCTGGGGGCTGTCACTTTAAGGGCAGAAAAAGGGCAGCCCGGTGACACGCGCGCAGGCAGCGGCCTCGTAACGTGGGGCCAGTGTCGCTGGCCTGCTGTGGCCCGGCGCCGCTAGGGTGCCGCTGTGTGTGACAGGGTGTGGCTCGGGTCACAAGCCGGCGCGCGTCGTCAGCGCCGGCGTGCCGCGTGGCCTAACGCGCGCCGCCGTCACGGACGTCAATGCCGCAGTTAACCGAAGGCCCGGGCGCGTGCGCACGCGCGGGGCCCGCGGTTCAGACACCGCGCACCTACGGCGCTTGTCTACGGCGCTCGTCACCAAACACACACGCGCTCGCGTGCGCGTACGTACGCACGATGCGTCTTGATCGCCGACGTTTCCCGCAAATTGAAATGTAAACGGATGCATTTTTGCGGCAAGAGGATTTCAACCTCTTAGCATCTTACTGATGCTAATTGTTCAAAAAAACGATGCGGATGTGCACGACAAGCTTCTGTAATTTTAATTCCCAGATGCCTGTAGTTTATGAGGCATTGAGGATAAGAGCACACTGCCTGGATTATCAAACTTGTATTAGCATGAGATAGAAAATACCAACACTACTAATGTACAGTTCTTTTTCAATCCACTGCTGGATGGAGGCCTCCCCAGGGAATGTGGGTCACTAGCAGTTGTTTGTACTTCATGACACCAGACAGTGCTGGTTGGTGAAGTTGAGGAGGCCCAGAACCGGTTGAGATACCACTCACTACTGATGTTAGCCATGGTCAGAATTTAAACTCCGGTCACCAGGCTCATAGTGCAGTGAGCTGACCACCGCACCACGGCAATATGTAAGTTATTATTTTCCTGGCACGGCGGTGTTAGCAAAATGGCCCAGGTACGACAGAACAGCAACATGGGTCCCCGTGGAAATAAAAAAAAAATCTTAATAAAATAGAAACAAAGAACAAACAAAACCCCCCATTAATTAAATCAATTCAGTCTGCTCCCCAGTTATTTGCCGCAAGTCCGTTTGACCAAGGGAGACCCCTTCTCTCACAAGGAAGACGTCGTTGTAACGATTCGTTTGTTCAATTTAAAAATCTTGGGTTATTTTGAAATTCAAACATTTCAGGTCGCAACAACGGAGCACAGAGGTTTACTATTGTGAATGATGTCATGAGGTCACTACCGGCCACATTATTACAATCAATGAAGGTGTCCGCCATTGAGGTAAAATTGGTTTGATTTCATGTGCTGGGAAAATTATAGTTAAATAAAAAAATTGGCAGAAATATTACCAAATCAGTGAGATAGTGAATTATATAATTTTTCCACAAAATATCGGTAGAAGCTCCTTTCTACAAATACAATACACCAATAAAATGTTTACATCATAACGCGTCTTCATGCAAAAATATAATTCTTGACGATGATTATAGGGTTATTGCCTGAAACGTCGCCAATTATATTTGGTCGCAAAATAAAACCTATTTACTCGAGGAACGAGAGGCCCATTTTTCTAGAAGATATTGCTTTGTAATTCAATTAAAGGTAATTTTCAATGCTGAAATTTGGCTCACGGAAACGACACTCTCTCTCAAAAAAGTGTGAACAGTACAATATTCTACACTTGAGCGGGTCACTTCACACAAGACTGCCCTTCGATATTGCTGGGGTGTGGTGGGGGGGGGGGGGGCTGCGGGAATCGAAACGTTCCCAAACACCCCCCCACGCAAACGTGTCTCATTGGCAAGCCTGCTAACCATCAGGTCCGCCGTTCAACCGCCGCGAGATTTGAAAAATAAATATAAAACCAATTCCAACAGTGGCCCCGTGACAGTATGTCACGCTGTATGCCAGGGCGATGCGGTGCTTGCAGCTCGCCGTGCAGAGCGGCGAGTTGTGTGTGACGCGGGACCTGACCTCTTGGCTGATGGCAGAGAGGGATTCGCGGGGTCCTGGCGCAGTGATGAGCGACGGAATGCCGAGCATGGCCTGCTGCATGTCCCTTCATGATGACCGGGCCCTCTGTCACCTGCTGTCAAGCCGGCCAGCCTGGCAATATGCACGCGCATCAATATCGGACAGCTACCCATTTTAGATGGTTTGTAACTTTATGATAGAAACTATTGCTCTATAACGCAAACCACTCCCCTCCCCAAGGGTTAATGTTGGATGCAAACATGATATTACAAGCGTGGAAGAATGTCGAAACGTATGTTTGTGCAATGCAGTCCATATTAATGGCCATGATTATGAAATATTATTTTTTAAATCGTTATTTGGCGTTCTTAGCTATTTCATTGATTTTGGTTCACGTAAACGTATACACATAAAACATAAATTCAGGGATATTTTTATAATTGAGGATTCAAAATAGGATAACCACACCAGTGCTGTATTATTCCCTTAAAAAAAACCCAAATGTTGCCAGGTGAACGCTGTGATTCGAACGGATGATTCACAATCGAAATGTTGCAAGTTCAAATGTCCTGATCAAGGACTGACTCAGAATATCAGCGAATATCACTTTGCATCCAGTCAATATGTCCTCGTACCATAGGCGAGCTCCAACAGCGGCGATGCAGACTCCTTGACACTTTCTCATGTCTGTAAACAGACAAGCGAAACAGTATTGCTCAACTAAACAAGAAACACCGCCTTCCCTCTTGATTTGAAAATACTCGCGGCAAACAAACGCAAGCATACAGCCACCACTCAACTTAAACGTAGGTTCTAGGAGCCGGAACAATGATCCGTATTTGCTAATGGGTGACGCTGCTTGGTAGTTTTATGCACTCGGTGTGTGTGCTCCTTATCTGATAAAACTCAATGCCGTTTGAAATCGTACATTGATCCGGAATTTAGCAAAGAAAAGTCTTCAGACACTGGTGGGGGTGAGTTCAATTGGTCAGAATTCTAATATTTGAGTAATATACTGGAATCTCTAAATGCTGTAGTGATAATCTTGTCGGGTGGTAGTGGGTTAACGCCGAGAAACTGGCACAAAACCAGCACCGCGTGGCCTGGCCCAAAAACACAAGCCACTCACTTTCCCATCGCCTTTCATACCGCTGTGCCAGGTGCTATCAGCGAGCCCCTATTAAGGCTGGCACAGTTAATGGAGGCCCACGCACCATACGCGAAGGCCTATGTTGATGATATATTGTCAAGTTCTCGTTTTAGTATGCATTGTTTCATGGGCGGCAGAGGCCAGGTTAATACTGCAATTGCCAAGTTTGGCCAGGAATCAAACGTAGCTTTTCAAATGAGTCCATCCCGGATTGTAGCCGATAGCTGTACAACGCCACTGCTCCTGTTTAAACACACACTCACGCACGCGCACGCACGTATCGACACTTTTGGGCGCACACGCGTTCGCACTCGTACACATCTTCAAAACGTACACGCGTTCAGGTACGCAGCCTTTGCACGCGGAGACACACACAACGTACGCGCGTGCATGCATGCGTGCACACACCTGCATATTGACGCACGCGCAAACGCACACACTGCGCCTGCCGCTACTGTTTGGCAGCTGTCGCTGACCCCAGCAGACCAGGAGTAATCCCTTTCACCACACCCCACAGCTCCCCGCTCACCCCCCCATTTTTTTGCCAGGCTGTGTGTAAACAAAGGGAGTGGGCCGATTATAAACACCCCCAGGACTGTGCAATCAGAGGTGGCCCTGCAGCTCAGCTGACCCCCCTGTCACCAGCTGGACAGGCTGGCCAGCATTAATGGAGATGAATTAGGGCATGGCACGGTTTCTGCATGGGGGCCACGCCGCTGACCACACCGCCGTGTCGGAAATTCATATATTGTTCCGACCGGGGGCGGCAAGCTCCGGGCCCAGATTGCTGCTGGGGAGGGGGGGTGTGCAGCCGCCGCAGTCTCGAGCCCGGGATACCGCTCCGTGATTTCGCGAGACGGGGACCGAGAGGCGAGGCGAGAGCGCGGATTGTTGTCCGGTGGTCGCGGTAAAGATCAGAGCGTGCCGCCCCCACGCGCGCGCGCGCGGGCCCGTTAAGCCGTGTCCGCGTGTGTCCACTAATCTGATCACTCTTAATTCAGCAGCGGGGGCATTGTGTGCTGTCATGGTTGCGTTAACCAGAATAATTTATACGTGCGTCGCCGCTGCTGCTGCTGCTTGAGGAGTCGGTGTTACGTAAACGCCGTGGTCTGCCCGCGACAGCCACTTGTGTACGAATGTGTAAACACAACCAACGTACGTGTAAGCGAGTGTGTGCTCCGACACATGCCGTGGGTTAGGATTTTTGCGATATTGGCCGTAGGTTCTTTTTGCATTCTTGTTTTGTATGTTTTTTTTTCACGACGGCCCACGATTGTGTATGTTCATAAAACGTATATCACTGCATCACTGATCAAAGCAGTTCAGTTCATTGATAAACGTGCTGACCACTAAGCTAACCAGCTTCCTGAATGTGATGGCATCATCGGTGATAACAATGTACTTACGAAAGATTATAAGTTAAAACGTATGATTATATAACCTGTATTAGTGCGATTTCTGTAAAAAAAAAACCGGTGACTGGGCATCGCCAACGGACTGATACGTAATATATTATTCTGCAGATCCTTTTCTCAGATGGCAGATGAATCACGTGATCGAGAAAAGGGTGATCTTGAGCAACTGCACATAAGCAGTGCAGTGTTGCTTTTGTGTGCTGTGAGGGTGTAAATACAAGTGTCAATAATTTGAGAGTGAATCTGCAATATCGTGGAAACAATCAAAGCGTTGTTCAAGCAAATGGGTGGAATGTCTACAAGAAGGATGCAGGCATATTTAACATCGTGGCAGAATAGGCCCCTTGTGCTTTAACTCCAGTCAATGTCGCTCAATTGCTGCCTTTGGATGACAAGGGTGTAAGAGTTAAGCACATATCAGTGGTCATGTAAGTGAAGATGGGAAGAGGCTATTTAATAATCCACGACATGTGAAACGGGTCTCAATAATGTGAACGGAAAACCAAAAGTCAACAAGATACGCGTTGGGTAACTTTTTGCCAGTATACAGATGATGTAAACAAGATACAAGGTTTGACCCTTTCTGGCATTAATACAAGTCTTAACATCTCTGGCAAAAAACACACAAGCATGTGTGGCTTCTTGCTAACGGGACACTTTATAAAAGGTGTCTATTTGGTGTTTTAATATCTTAACACTTGCATTATTGCCATAAAAAGTAAAATATATTGTGTTCATCTCTTAATGCACAGATTCCTATCCTTGTTTAAGAAAATCTATTTTTGATCTCACACGATCAATTCCGGTGAATCCAGGATCCATCGCTTAAAGCCACAGAGTACGTTCTACAGCACTAAATGGAAAAACGTACGCTCCCCAGCAAAGTCTTAACTTCTTACCATTTAGGTAATGGTGGGTTTTCTTCCGAGACAATGAGTCCAGCAGAAGTTGTCTTCCAAATAAGTAAAAAAATAAGCGTGACCGTGCTTCTTATTGTGACTTGCGGGACATAAAGGCTGGCGTTCGTTGAAGATTCGCCAAACTGTTGAGACAGGGAGTGGGCTGTTTCAGCATGATAACACACACCCACACTCTAATGATGGAAACGTTAGGAAAGCGTGGATTAGATGTTCTGGAACATCTGACACACAGCCCAGACCCTAGCCCCTTTGGACTTCCATCTGTTCAGACCTTTGAAAGAATCTCTACGTGAAGGCGGTTCGACAGTTGACGAGTCTGTGAAAGCAGCGATGCAGTCGTGACTGGCTTAAGGACTAAGTAAAAAGCCTTCTGTGCTGCTGGCGCAAGGAAGCTTGCGGGCCACTGGGACACATGCAATTTAGTAGAGTTGACGATGTAAAGAAATTGTATTTTGGTATGTTGACGCTAATAAACTTCTCTGATATATATATAAAACTTTGGTTTCTATACTATTTGAAACACCTCTCAATATAAACTGTGTTTTCCAAAGAGGGCAGTGACAAAGGTCAACATGCATAACAGTAATGGTAAGTTACAATTAGTTTGGCAAAATAACTAGTACTACATAGATCCCCAAGCTATTTGTTACATTTAAAAAATGTAATTTTTATGGCGGATTAACCATAGACAAACTACCGCATGTTTCCAGTTTTTTTTACAACTCATTTCAAGGCTTTTAGTTCCCCCAGTTCCATTGTACTGTGGTAAATACATTAAACATAACTTTCAATAAAACAGAAACAAAACCATTCCTTTTAAAAAAGAAACGCGCCCATAATGTGCACAGAAGTGACTTTTGTCAGATTCCTTGCTCCCCGATGCGTCGTTTGTATTGTTACGAGTCCACCGCAACACGGGGGTTTGAGAGAATAGAAAAAAAATCTCTCCGGCAGATGGCTTAAAAGAGCTCGGCCAAAAGTGACACGCAGGGTGGCAGCGCGCCGATTATGTTAACATGCCACAAGCTGGCACTCGGTGGCGGAGGAAGAGAAACCTCCATCAAGCATCGACGCTGGCGTCCCACAATGAGCGTGCTCCCCGCAGGACGCCTGCGACAGGCGTTTGCGGGAGCGGCGGCGGCGGGCGCTCTCGTTCGGACGCGCACGGGCGCGCACGTGCCTTTCTTTCGCCCAAAGACGCCTGTGATCAGTCCAGCGAAGACAAGTGCATATGGCCCGCGTGACATCATGTACTGAGCGGGAGATAATCTTCTGAATCAAAGTTACCCACGACTTGGGACGCGCTCGATAAATGCAAATTGGCGAATGAAATTCCGCGTCGACACGCGTCTCGCTGCACTCTCCTCTCTCCCCCCCCGCCTTCCACCTCTCCTCACCCCGACCCACCCAGCCCCGCTGCCCCCTTTCTGCTCCCTACCCCCGGGACGAAAAAAGCATGCGTGATGCGTGAGAAAAATTGCGTTGACAAGACAGTACAGGAAAGGGCCTTGAATGACAGCACTATAAAACATTGGCGGGCCGGTCTATTCATTAACATCAGGTTGCGAGGGAGGGAGGTGTGAGTGCATGGCCATCCCGTAATGGCACAAGCGAGTAGATGTTAAACTTTATTGTTCCTCAGGTCAATATTTACTCACTGGGATTTGAGAGGATCAATTAGTTAGTGCAGTGTATCAGTTTTATACACAAAATGTACGCAATGAACTTGCGAGATTATGAAATGGGATATTGCTGTTTTTTAAATTCATTTTTTGAGAACAATGATTTTTTCCCATCTAACAATTATTTAAATGTCAGAGGAGAGCGATAACTAAGCCTTGGTGGCACAAAAACACTCAATGTGAATTTGAATTATGTGGTACGAAATGTAATTATTGCGGCTTGCTTAACATACTCAAGCAAGTCTGGCTATGTGCAGCATGTTCATTTATTTGATGGGCCACCGGAACATTTGATTTGCGGTTTGTATAACGGGATGATAATCCATTCAGCCACTTCTATGACATTATTTAAAAAAAATATATAAATCAGTTGCTGAAAAAAATCTCAAGCATTATGAAAGTGTCCACATACCGCAGGAAACTATTCCTAAAATGCATTTCATTATTTAGATATTCAAACTGCGCCACGTTAAATAGCAAGAAATCTACGCAAAACAAGCTCGCTCATTTAATGTTTTTTTAAAGCACATTACAAACGTCTGTACACACATTATGGTACGCACCCCGAATGTGTACGCTTTTTCATTTCTTTCTTTAAACACGGAGGCTGAACGTTGACGCCAGGTGCGAGAGGGGGACACGGAATCTGTCCGGACCGCGGTCACCTACGACGATGCGAGAGCGAGAGAAAACGCTCGCGATTTAGCCGCCATCATCATCGTATCGCCCGCCCGGCACTCCACGGCCGCCATCGCACTTTCAATCATTTGGGCGGCTCGTGGGCCATCACCCGGAGGAGCGTCGAGTGGCAAGCGCGCATGTTTCATGCAAAATCAATAACGTCGATTGTTATGGCGCAGGCTGGCCAGGCGATTGCAGGGTTGCGAGGTTACAGAGGGAGGCTGGGCGCGCGCGCACGGGCGAGTGAGCGAGCGAGCTTGCGGGCGGGCGGGAAGGCGGGCGGGAGGGCGGCTAAATCACGGCAGCCATGACACGGTCGCACCACAAAATGGTGGATCGCCCGGTGAAACGCGTCCAGCGTTGTGCCTCAGTCGAAGCAGAGATTTTTTTTGTTACCGCTAAAGTGTCTCACGGTGGAAGCCAGGGGGGAATATTAATGGGAATTTAAAAAAATAACTGTGCACAGGTACATTCATTGGTGAGGTAAATACCATGACTAGACAAATAAGCACAGTATATAAAGAAATAAACCACTATTTTTTTTTTAAATATCACTATTGACACTTGAAATGAGTCATACGCTCACTGGAGCAGCAAACCAAGTCCAAATGGCAGCAGCCACGAGTGCAGAGCATTTTCTGCGCTCAAGCCAGGGCTTAGGGTTTCAGGAAAATGAAGGCCAATCCCAAATCTTCAATTTTTTGTGATTCATGTACTCGTCAAAGAATACGCAATTTTATTTTAAATTTAGTCGGTGATTTTATAAGAGACGCATGATTAAAATATTCATTTTAAGCACCAATATCATGAACAAGACGGTGCAGCATTGGTGCAGTGGTTAGCGCTGTCAATCAGGAAACCTAAGTTTGATTCGTGGCCATGGTTAACATCATCAAACCGCACGGCTAAAGTATGGTCAGTGTGGTGAAATATGGTCAACTAACCCGTAGGGCATGGGGTGACCTTCATCCAGCGGTGGACTGACAAAGGGCTGTAAAGAGATATAAAAACAACAGTTAAAATGTTAACCTATTTTTATCACTTGTTATACATTTTTCTATCTAGTGAATGTGCATATTATTGCTTTTTCTGAAATGTAATAATAGAAAGTTACATAATGGAATCACGTGAACACACTTTATGGCAACGATTTCCAAGTGTTATGTAGAGTGTGGACACTGCCAAAATGATGTTAGTGCACGCTTTTAATCAGCACTGTGTGCCACGCGCATTAAACTCAAACAAAACGACTTTTCCAGTCCACTATGCAAGATAACAGCACTTAACATTGAGGCGCATGAAATAAACAAAACATACAAAAATGATCAATATCACTAAATAAACAAACGCAATGATTTGAATGCTATTTCATAGACAAATATCCCTGAAATATATATATTTATCCCTGAATACTTAAAAAGAAAAATCAACCAATCATTATAATCAATAGCATTTATTTAACCGTGTAAAAGCCTGTTGAGATTCATTATCTCCTTTGCAAGTGGTACCACGAGGAATCTATAGTAAAGCAGGGACATTTATTATTTTTGCGATTTAGTTAAGAGGGAAAAGTTCAAACTATGGCTGTGGACTGACTCCACCACACAGGGGACATTCTCACACTTAATTGAGGCCACATCATTCTCGGATGTCTTCTCGGCCAGGCGCAGTGCACTTATGATTGTCATGCGTAACGTTATAGTGAGTGGTAAGCGAGACGCGTGCCATAAACAACCACAACACCACTATCCAACCCAAAAAGAAATCATGGTTTTAAAGATGTCTGGGTATGGCATCCGACATCTTTGATGATTTAAGCACACATCTGCCCTCAGGGCAGATGACAGTAAATCTATACGGTCCAGATGACAGTAAATCTATAGCATATCCCGGAGGGCTGTCTGCCATCTTTAAAACTAGGGCACCTATGCCAACCGGGCCTAGTGGGATCCAGCACCAGAAAGCATCTGCTTGATAGGAAATTCTACACGCCTCGACGTGTGTTTTCCTACGTTTCACTCCCAGAAATACGTAAATTACGGCCACTAACATTTAGCGAGTACGTTAAATCACTATAAACGTGACATGCACGAGTTAATTGAAATTAAGTGAGTCAAGTTTGTACGCCCCAATTATTGCACGCTATGGGTGCGGTATTGAGCGATGCTTTATTCAAACAACTGGCAATTTAACATTTTGTTAAAATTTAAATCAACTGATCTAACTTTTATAATAAGATCAACGATATGTAATACTGCAGTCCGCTTTAATAAATCCAATATTCTAATAATGTCGTGTTCATCAAAAACACGACTCTTGAAAACACCACTGCAACATATTGCTTAAATTATTTTACAGCTCACTGTCCAACCACTACTGAACCTCTTAATGCTGCAATGGACATTTTGTGTCACTATACTTCACTTTGATTGTCAGTCCATGGTAGTAAAAGGGCCCATGGCCTAACAGATATCACTGCCGATGGCCAGGAATCAAACTCGGGTGGCTGGGTGCAAAACGCAGTACATGCAAGTCGCTGAGCCAAAGCTTCCCCACATTGTTTACACTTTAATATACCCATAAATCTCCTTGAAGGCACATCATAAAATAAAGACACATAATTTCGATATATTTTCTAAAAGAGGCAACAATTACTTACATATTTTGCTTATCACGTTCGCCGTATTGTCACGCCATAAACACATTCAACGATGCATTTAATTTCACGGAGAATAAATCACATGTAAAACGCTGTCAACAAGCCAGTGTCAAGAGCATGGATGCCTCACAGTTATAGGGTCAACCCAAGACAACCTTTATGCCCCCAGTGGTTGAACCCCGTTACACCAAGCTACGTAGCAGTGTTATCAGAGCCATCAATGTACTGCATGAGCAGCCTATGTACAACCCAGTATAATGTAGCTTACCTGCAGATGTAATGTGCCCCAAGTGCAGGAAGCTTCACGTTTCTAGTAATTGAAAATCCTGACTACTCAATGGGTGGTCACGCGGACCCCGTCTCTGTCACCGATTGTGGCGCACTGTGTGCGGTCTAAACAGGAGCGGTGTGCCTCAGTGGTTAGCGCGCTGGGCTACAGGTCTGGCGGCCCGAGTTCGAGTCCCGTTCGCGGCACAACGCCAGTGAAGATTTTCTAAACCGAACCTTCCCCTCCCCCTGGGTCGACTCAGCCTCAAAATGTGTAACTAGCGCGGGGTGTAAACTCGTTTCATTGACAGAAAGGGTAAAAGCCTTGTACATACAGCATCCATTTTCTAAACCGCTTGTCCTGGTGAGGGTCGCGGCGGCAGCAGTCCAAGGAGAGTGGACCAGACATCCCTTTCGTCAGCAACAGATTCCAGCTCTTCCTGGGGGAGTCCCAGGCGTTCCCAGGCCAGCCGAAGGATATAATCCCTCCAGCGTTTCCTGGGTCGCCCTCTAGGTCTCCGTCCAGTGGGCCGTGCCTGGTCGACTTCCCGGGAGAGCTTTCCAGGGGGGCATCCACGGGACGGACCTACGTGCCATTGCCCACTGGGCGCGGCCATTGTTATGAAACGCTAGCAATCGAACCACCCAGTAGTCGGTTCACACCACCGATCCGAATCGACAGTTTAATCGAACGTAATGACGTTTACCTGTAAAAATATACTTTTTGTTTTGGTATTTGGCCACTTACGTGCAATGCGGTGTAATTGGGGATGTTTTTATTTAGTTTGTTGTTTTATATTTTTGTCAAATCGCGTTTGTATCGATTCCCAAACTCGATTCCCTGAACCTTCTGGGTCTGCACGGGAATCGGTTCCCGCCCTGCTAGGAATCGATCCCCGCCCTGCTAGGAATCGATCCACGCGGCAGTCGATTCCACCACAGATTCGAATCGAGCGTTTAATCTAACGTACTGATTTTTACGTGTAAAAATAGAATTTTTAAAGTTTGTCCTCGGTTACTTACGTGCAATGCGGTGTAAATAATAATAATTTTATATAGCGCCTTTCACCCGAGGGTCACAAAGCGCCGCACAAGGGCCGCAAAGAGGACGGCATGCCAACAACGAAAGCATAACAACAATAACAAGTAAAGCAACAGAAAATAAATGATTAAGGCTACTTCGAATATACTGCAAGGTCGTGAAACTGGCAATCTTAACAGCGGCAACATTCTGCCAGCGTCCCCTGAGATGGCCATCACTTCCCTGAAGACAAACACGGAGGGAGACAGGGAGGGAGGGAGGGGGAGCGACATGGAGAGACATAGGGACACAGAGACAGCAAGACAGAGAGACAGACACGAG
>JAZEWU010000009.1:9939841-9951867 GCA_036362915.1 Geotria australis
CAGCAAAAGCTCCATTATTAAATGAGTCACTATGCGAGCGATTCCAAAATATCGATTCCCAAAATCGATTCCCGGGACCGACTCCTCTGTAGTGGAACTGGGGCCACGCAGCTTTAGCGGAATCGGATCCCACCACGACTATCCCGGCAAAATACTCACCGGCAATAAAAAGCAACAATCATGAATCTAGCCGTGAAAACCTACATCTCTGTGAGTATACAGTTCGTGGGTATATGGGTATACTGCCGGTGAGTATGTTGCCAGTATGTAGCTCGCACCTGTGTGGTGGTCAAAGTGTCCGTGTTGTAAGAGCTCGCGAATTGACCCGCTCGGTAACTCGTGAGTGCGGCATGCACGGCGGCCGCGTGTTTTCGCCGCCGTATAGCACACAACCATTAAGGTTGCCTTGACTTTGTTGTGCTATAATTTTAGTGTGGCATTTCTATATTTATAAAGAGGATTTTCTATCTTATCTGAATGACACAATAAATCACTGGACCTCCCATGATCTTGCATGCAGTCTGCAGCAAATACGAGAGCAACTCGCTGATATAAATGTAATACGAAAAAGCAAACAAGCTGCAAAACTGATTACAGGACTTCTCGTGCAGTTTGGTGCTGAGGTCTCTAACCTTGCACGTGTGGCTGAACAAATACACAACAATACAAAACACAAACACGAAGAAATCCATTATAGGTGCAACAGACCACGAGGGCAAGCACTGTACAAACTGTGTCGGGTGGTGGAGGGTTATAAATGACACCGATTTGGCCAGATCACGAGGTGGCCTCACTCAAAAATCAATTATCTATCAGCACATACCGTTTGACAATTAGGGGTTGGCGCTATTATCACAACGTGCCACCTTTTTCTCTCAAGTGCGGATATTGGCACATCACACCAGCCACTCATTTTATGCCGAGTCAACTTAAGAGAAGCCCAGACTGGTGTCACATTTCAATTCCCCACTGGAGTGCTTGACTAGGAATTAAACCTGAATCACAGGGATCAAAGTGCAGGGCACTAACCGCCATGCCACAAACTCCCAGTCAACACAGCGCACGATTTTTGCTCTCTCACATTCTCAGCATATATTATTCACCATGACTAATTCGCACGCGATGGTAAAAATTAAAAGCAGAAACTGAGAGGGAAGACGTCTGTCAGCCCAGCTCATTTAGGGAAGCCTCAGCTAAACTGCACTCAAACAACCAGGGTCAGCTTCCTTGGAAATTTTATCCAAACTGCTGCCCTCTCCATCGATAAGGATTAATAGGATTGTTGACCGATATTGACTTCCGATCGCCCATCCTGGGCCAAGCATGACATGTTGCACATACAGATTAGATGGGGATGTCATATTCTAGATTGTGGATTTTATATATAAACGATTTTCAAGCTTTCATTCATTGGACAATTTGATTTTTTTTTAAGAAGGAAAAATATAGACGTATCGAGGAAGCATTTTAGCTAACTGCTACTTATTTATTTTCAGTTATTATTTTCCCTGCATCCAGTGGTTTCAAAATTCCATTCGCCAACCGCCGGTTAAAAATAACCGCTGCAGCACACAATGCTCACGGTAGAAGTGCTACGATAACATTAAAGACAGAGTCCAAAGGAATATTTTTAAAAGTCTGAGCTATCAGTCAGAAACATCTGGAAAGCAGTGCTATGAAGGTCCATAGAAGACCAGAAATACACTTAAAAACACGGCAGAGATATAGCCTAGACTTTGTACACATAGGCGTGTTTTTCTTTTTATGATTATTTTTTTTGCACTGCTGTTGTTGTCAGGATTGCATGTCACTCTCGATGATGGGCTGTACAGGAGTCCTGTCTCATTCCCAGGCTGCTTATACAAGATACACTAAGGTGATCAGTCATACAGGGAAGGCAATATAGAAACACCCATCTATGAGGGAAAATTAAAAAAACCTACATCTATACTTCCGCTATCGTCAATCCCTTTCTCTTATAAGTCAAAAATAGCTTTGGTAAATTTCCTAATTGTTCATCATTACATGTATTATTACTATCACGCTATGTCTAGCTATAGCCACCCTCCTAACGAAGGGTTAATGTTCATGAAATATTCTTTCCATCTTTTGTGACTGTCGTCTGCTTCTCTAATTGAGAGTCCCGTCTGACATCTTGCGTCAGACGGATCTCTTTCCCTTCCTCTTCTGCTATTCCCTTCCATTTCCGTTATGCAGAACTGAGGATGTATAATTTTTGGGACTTTGAGCCCCAAAGACTTGCAATACATTTGAATGAGAATTAGCCGTGTTGAGCGGTCCCCCTCTAAGAATGCCTGAGGATGCCTGAGGATTCATCGAGCCATGAAAACCTACATTAGTCCATACATTTGAATATCCCTGACAACCATATTCATACAATAAAATAAAATATGTTACGCTGTAAGCAACCAGGTGATTGTATACAAAAGTAACATTTGCCTATTTTAAGTTATCTATGTCTAAATTGCTTGAAAGGTGCAATGGCCTTTGCGAACGAGTAGCATGCACCAGAAAACAAGACTGAGCTGCTTTAAATTCTATCCAATCTCCCTGTCGGTAATAAGTGCCAGTCCCTCAGAGGTGTGGCACAGCGAGGAGCCCGAGACCGTTGTGTCGTCAATGCGCCTCAATGTTTATATCATTGAGACGTGCAATGTATACCGTCGACCATTGACTGCCGAAACCCACACATTAGATATGTTCTGTCCTTAGAAAACAATGGAGCAAATATGAGAAGGTGGGGATGGCAGGCACTTGGGTTTGTGTCTCAACCATCCCAGGTTTAAACGGAACGTTCATACATTGGTAAGCGAGCTTTAACAGGCAAATGACGTTCGAGCAGTGACTACATATTTTGTGTTGTTGGCAAATTATTCAAAATTGACCCAGAGCTGAAGTAAATAAGATGAAAGTATTTAAATATAATTATGTTATTAATTATATTTCAGTTGTGGGGGTTATCGTCACCATAACTTACCATGCTGGTCACATGCAGGTTGGTGAAAGGGAGAGGCCCAAGGCCGGTCCGAGATAACCCGCCGCCAACGTAAGCCACGGTAGAAAATTGTATTCAGTCCGCCGGGTGCGTAGTACAACGTGCTAACCACTACCACCACCGCTCCACCCCGCAATGCTTTCTGGCCCTTCGAGAACATCATTAGCATTGACACCAGTCATTCACTCGCAACCGGCTACATGGAGGTACATACATGATCACAAACGTACTGATGTAGGTTTTCACGGCTCGATTCATGATGGTTGCTCTTCAGAGCTGTTCTTTCGCTATAGCCGTGTCGAGCGATCTCCCTCTCTCCGTCGCGACGTTTCGCCTCTCATGTTGGAAGCATCATCAGGCTATCCAGAAAGAACAGCTCCGAAGAGGAACCATCATGATCACAAACGTCCGCTAATGTAACTCAAACACACAGTAAATGGCAGTAAGAAACTGTGTACGTTGAACGGTACGTAATGTCCTGCCTGTGTGGTGACAAGCTCAGCAGCAACACAACAACCTTGAAAGTGTTTCATGGTCTCAGTGGTCACCAGTACAACTCTTTGCTTACACGATTTCCAGCCCGTGTGCTTGAATCATAGGAAAGCAATGTGAAGATCGTAAGTCCACTCTTTGATTAAAAGTTTATATCGTTAACCGTGCGGTATTATCTGTGCATACAGAATCATTTGTGCACCCAATTAACGTAAACTAGATCGTTAGCATAACAAGTAAATTAGCCAAACATCCAAAACATGACGCTGCTGCAACTGATATGGTATATAACAATAGTTTGCTGCATAAACATAGAACTCATGACTCTAAGAAATATTGTCTTATTGCCTATGACTACGGAATACATAAGCTCAGTTTTTGTACAGTGCCTTGAGATGCAGTTATATTTACACGCTATAGACATCTAATCGTATTGTATTGTACTCAAGCATTCCGAGGGTAGTTTGTCCCCAGCCATTACAAGCTACAAAATAATGCCAGTGCCTTGTTACAAAGTCCCAGGCTTGACGGAAGCGCAGTTGCGACATTTCGTGGTGTGTTTGCGATAGCGCTGTGAAAGGTCACAACATCTATTGCTAATCATGTAAACTCTTACCAGTGAAGGTGCCTTTGTTGCTCATTGGGTGTTCTGGCCTGCGAGTCACCGAGTATTTCCATTTTCCTCCAGTATTTACACAATGACCCCTGCGCATATTACACGCATACATGTGTAATAAGAAATCATAATTAACGGCCCTTTGTTAATCCACCGCTGGATGAAGACCTCCCCATAGAATGTGAGCCTTGGTTTTTTTTAACGACTAGTATTTCACCAAACTAGTCATTGCGGAAGGGTAAAGTGGCGGAAGCCCAGGGCTGGTTAAGATATCACTTGCCACTAATGTTAGCCGTGCCTGGGAATTAAGCTCGGGTCACCAGATTCATCGTGCAGACTTGCGCTAACCACAACATAACTCCATCTCATATATGTGTTTATGAATATATTAAGGATGTAGTGCTGAAAAATCCTAAATTTGGCCAAGATATAGCGTTTTGGAAGATCCAGATTGTTTTCATATGACGTCACAGGAAAGACATCGCGAATACGATGTCACTTTTGTTAGCAGCAAGACACTTTAAACAAATACCTAACGTAAACGAACAGAAAACTGTTACAAAAGATAATCCAAAATGTTTACATTTGAAACCCATCCTAAAATATACACGAAGTACATGCTTGTATATGTGGGAAATAATGATCTGTGTATATACAGCTACAATCTATCTCTAACTTGTGCCCATCCATGCTCAACCTTCATGCCGATGGACTGTCCAGGTTTAAATAACTACTTGTAACTACAGGTCGTTAATATTCCAAAAATACCTTTCTTCTGTGATAAAGGGAAATTGGCCAAATTTTAGTTTGGAATATACACATTTTGACTGTTTAGAGGACTGATATTAACTTATAATTATTTAACCAGAGAGTATATCAGCCAAGGATTCAAGTTAGACACACATCATTGTTGTTGTTATAGTATAATTAAGGATAATTTTAACATTTGGGACTTCATGGATACTGGAGCACAATGGTCTACTCTTACAAATGCTGCGTCCCTTGTCTTTAACATCCACAGTAAAACAGGCTGGGCATGCCAAGGTAATGCTCAATAGTAATTAATGACAGCTACAGGAATACAACCATTAACTATAGGCAGACTGCCACAGTGGTGAGTGCGCTAAGCAAGTCAGTTATCATTCTCATCTCATTGCTCTTATACTCATGATCTGCTAGGCTTTGAGTTAGCGGTTTGTACTGACCAAGGTTATGAAAATATGCATTTATTATATTAAGTCTGCGGACCAATAGATTTATGGTCGGTCACCAAGAATAGCAAATACTCAGTGGCAGAAAACAATTACAGGCATTTGTGTCTATAATATCCACATTCATGTTTGTTGCTCTTTCAAACAGGGAGTTCGAAGTTATTGCAAAACGTAAACCAACGCATCTAAACTTGGACAAAGAGGCAGGCTGCGTATGCATGAGCGATAAAACCATCAAATGGGAACATTCGCACCGTAAGTGTATTCAACAGATAAATCCACAAGCCATTTTCCACTTTGTAGCAACGTTGCATGATTTGTAATGTGAACGAATGGATTTCCTTTATTAATAACCAGATGAACGGCCATCAATGCAACGTTCCCATTCTAATAGAGAATCATGGAGAAAAAAATCACGATAAAAAATGTCCACAAAACACAAAAAAATCACGTTAACAAAAACCAGCCTCGATTTTTTTTCCTTCCCTCGTAGTTACCAGTAATGAATTTTTTACGGACACATTCGCACTATACATACCCCGTTCTAGGCACCACGATGGTCTCACATGGATATTGTCCCCGCCAAGCCTGACGGCATGGCACAATCTTTAGAATACAGGATGCGTCAGGCGCAGGAGCCAATGAGAGATTCTCTTGCTGATGTTTAATTTGTCCGCATTGATTGCTCCCTAGCAACAGCCACACAGCCGTGAGGAGGTGTTTCTATGTGGGAAAAAGAATACCATAGAATGTACTGTATACACGGGAATAATGGCAAAAAAATACGACGCGTTAAATACGCGCGCAATATCGAACGTATATCGTTGTACACTACAAAGGTGTACGTGGATCAAGTATAATTCCTGAAACTATTTATGAACCGAGGTATATACTATAAGTGAATACATGTTTTACAGTGTACAATATCTACACCAAACTATGCCTGTAAAACAAACACAGTAAAAAGTACACCAGGTGGATTCTCAGTAAACATGCCACCGTTGGGATGTGGTCGGAAGAGCGGGGCCCCAACGTTCCACGTTTGTTGGGTTACTACTGAATCCATTGTAAACAGTATACTCTTCTGTATAGACAACATGCAAGAAGCTTTCAAGTAATACCTGGAAGCAGTTGTGAGGAGGTTAGTGCACTCCACAATGAACTTGGCAAGCTGAGATAAACTCCTGGCCGATGCAAACATTGATGAGTGATGTGAGCACCCCCCTTTGCCAGCGTGGTAAAATATGGTCAACACTGTACAGGTTTTCACAGCTCGCTGTAGGAAAAATTGCTTCAGAACGCCTGAAGATGCCTCCAACGTGGGAGGTGAACCGTCGCGAAGGAGAGACAGGGAACGCTCGACACGGCTATCCCCAAAGAGCAGCTTTGGAAAGCAATTCTCACGGTGAAGACTCGCCAACTACTAGCATGGAGTGGGGGGATCTTCATCTAGCAGTGTATTGACAAATGTCGGTGAGTTAATGTAAATTTTAATATTTGTTTAAAACTATATGCATGGCAGGCAGGAAACACGGGATAATGTGCTCTTTCAGGTAATTTCTGGGGGTCAAGGTAGAAGCGTTCACGTCGCGATCCCTGTCAGGTAGTACTTGGTATTGCCTGCGAATTCTACCAAACACTTCGAAGCCAAGCTGAAAGACGACGATGTCCAGAAGCTAGCCATCGTGCTTCGAAGAATCGCAAAGAAGAAGAAGAAGGTCATTTCTTTTCCATAAACGATTAAATAATACAATACAACGTTGTGGTAATATTCACCCACAAATGGAAGTAGGCGAAATGTATATACGGTACATATTTATTTCCTTTCAGAGAGGATACAATAATAATCAGCTTTTATTTGTTCACTCGATTAAGCTGCATGAGATCACTCTAGTCACACAAATTTAAATTACTTTATTTGTAGAAGTAGACTGTGTTAATATTACACCGTCTCCAATTGTTAGAAATATTGCCATAATGCAATTAAGAAACATATTTCTCGGAAGTAAAACCATTTAACACCAACTACAACAGGAATACAATCTTAAATGCAATGCATTCAACAGACATTATTTATATTATCTCAGTCGCAGCAGTTAATTATTAAATTATGCACACAGTATATTATATACTGATAGCACATATCACAAAGTATACAAAGCAGCGTCTTACAGGCATACCGCATACAAATATATAGCGTATGAAATACCGGATTTGCCAGATAAACTGCTTAACCCAACACGTTTAACAGTTAACTACGCACGTACAATTAGCCTTAAGCGGTTTTACACATCACATTCAACTGTTCAATGAGCGTTATAAAATGACTCTTAAATGGCTTTATAATACGGCAAGTGCCAAATCCATAGACGCGCATGCAGTCACAGAGGCGCGCGGAGACACACGGACACAACACAGAGGCGGCCAACACAGTTCGAGGCCAACAACAGTGTTGTATTAGGCGACATACATACCGACGAGGGATCGAGTCTAAGCAACACAGAGCGAGATTGCCTGCCTAGATGTTCTGCCTGGCTTTAGCATACACATTGTCAGGACGCGTGTGGTGAGCGACAGGCGCGCCGCATCCTCGTCCGCCGCCTCCCTGTGACTGTCAGCGAGTGACACACGCGGGACCAGCGCCGCGGCTCTCTTCTCGCACGGGCGGCCTCAATGTGCAATGATTGGGTGACGACTGAACAGTCTTTGTGTATAACTGATTGCAGTAATTAACATCGAGCACACACCATATAGGCCAATCAATTGCCGTAAAACTGGCCCTGCAGCTGCCCGTTACAATTGTTCAATTTGCAACATTAAGGAGGCCTTACTTAACATTTTTTTTTTTTTAGATCTATTCATTCACTTCGAACCCTGGATGGTAATAATAGAAGCGTTTAAGTGGCAGAACTGCTTGTTAGTGCTTACTCCCTGGCAGAAGCCCTTATCTGTAAAGGACGGCCACGGGTAATAGCGGCAATGCTTTACTATGGGGAAGGCACCACGGACGTATGTTTCTTCTCAAACGTGTAAAGAGTCCACTGCAGACAAAATCACGCACCTCAACATAATATAACAACACTTTGTAAAACCCATCGTTATTCCATTGCAATTGTGCCTGTGTGTAAAGCTATTAATATTCAAACTATGTTTTACAAATGTATTAATAATACATTCTAGATATTTCCAGGGACGTGTCACATCCCTGGCGATGTGTTTACCCAATAATGGCTGTTATCATCACCATAAGCCATGCTCTATCCACTGCTAGATGAAAGCCACCCCAAGCCAGTATCGTATCTCATAGTCCTGCTGTTCTAGCTCAAGAATGAACGTCTCATAAATACAATTCCCTGCCATAAGAGCTCACTAAAGCCAGGCATAACATCTAGGCAGGCAATTAAAGCATTTTCTGCTTAGGCACCACTCAGTGTAAAAAAACAGAGGCGAATGAAGAAAATATCAATCATCCTACAGAAAAATAAATAAGACACTGTATACAATTGGCTTAAAATGTTATGTTTTCACAATTCCGTATCTGTTATACTAGCGATAAAAAACAGCCACTATCTAATAAACAACAGCACCACCCTGACAATGCTAACAACCC
Organism: Geotria australis; assembly: GCA_036362915.1. Taxonomy (NCBI): domain Eukaryota; kingdom Metazoa; phylum Chordata; class Hyperoartia; order Petromyzontiformes; family Geotriidae; genus Geotria; species Geotria australis. The sequence continues at coordinate 9,948,787 of JAZEWU010000009.1, forward strand.
CATATGACATGATTCCAACCAGTTACAATGCTACAAAACACATGTCGTCGATTGATGCATTTGAGATACCAGCAATAGATGCAATGTGGACTAAATGTAAATTAAGCCATACATTTCTAAATAGCCCTAAAGGTACTGTTAGACCTCGACCTTGCGAACTAGTATTGTGACACTTAAAGTACTGCGTCCCCAGAGATAATATAATCAATCTTGAAATCATGTAACTATTCTGTCCAGGATCAAGTTTAAAACTATCACGTGGCATATAACGTTTTGTAAGATCTTAAACCAGCTTTCTTTGGGGACGTATTTATTTGTCATTGGTCTGGCAAGGACTGATGTAAACAAATCAATTTTTTTCATGGTTTCCAAAACAAGCCACAACAGAACACGTAATAATTTACTTTCAACGGCCTTATTTTTATGTATTGCCACACACCTTAAGCATTTCATTGGTACTGTATATATATTATTCTCAACGTTCCACTGAAATTGCATTGCCTTGATGAAGTGTTCCGTATTTAGCCTACAAGATTCGTATTAATACACAGTACAGTATATCAATAGCTCTTAACACGATATGAAGAAATAGTTTTATAATATAATATGGTGATGTATTTATTTTAAAAATAAACTACAAGAAATATACTATCACCAAAACTAAATGATTGAGCTTTTACAAGTTGAATTGGTGACTTTTAAACACTCACAATAGCATTATTAATCAACAGCAAAAACGGTATATACATATTGCAAAATTATTCTGTACACCCTCACAAAGAGCTGTATATCATCGCATAATGTGAAGTTTCGAAGAATTAATAAAGAGCCAGATTAATTTACTGTTATTATTTTAAAATGTGGCTATACTTTCTGTGCCACTCATGTCAAACCATAAACAACAGCGTGCCTAGGTAATTCGTGTGTGCAAGGTCTGCTTTAGAAGCGCAGGCATCCTGCCCAACGCTGCTTTGTGCCAAACAGCGTTCATGCAGACGTTCATAGGCAATTTATGGGATTGTGAAAACGATTATGAGGCAGAGAAAAGTTTAAGTGAACATTCACTCTCTCAGGAATTCAAATGTTTATGTAATTTGACGTGTTTCATAGGATAGCCGCGTACCATTGTGAATATATATCTCACCGTCGTTAATCTTACAGGTGATATGTGACTGTGATATTTGAATTGGTTTTTTTAAACAGGTGAACTCCACTATTCAAAAGACACTGGAGGCGACACAATCACTTGAAATACGTTGGATATCAACTGTTAATCATATTGCACAGAATTATAATATTAGGTGCTTAGGCTGTGATAACAGGACACAGTCTAATGTAACACCTGATGGTATTACAATGTCTTTAAAGTCCCCATGGTAGCAAAATTACGCTCCAGTAATACCCCGCAACAATGCTAGGTCAGTGCAGTAATCAAACATTCACATAGCAAACTGGCTTATTGATGAGCACATTGACCACTAAGCTATCCATGCTTAGGTAAATACAAAGGGATTCCTAGAGAAAACTACATATTTGAAGTGTTTTCACTGTTGGTTTTATTGATGTAGACATTATAAACACTGCATCTTGCTGCAAAAAAGTGAATGTCATTATTAGGCTACTCTTACGTTTGAAATGACGAGGATTTATCTCAAGAGCTCTGCTTTTGGGCTTGCCATCGCAAGCATTTTATCCTCTCCTTCGCGACGTTACGTTTCCCGCGTTTGAGGCATCGAAACTGAGCCGCGAAACCCTACATCAATACGTTTTGAATTCACATTTAAAGAAAAGGCAAACAGTCTATAATGTACTGGAGTGGTAAAGAATTGCTATAAAGGGTCATTCCTGACATGTACGCCTACTCTGTAAACAGACCCATGCAACATGAGACGGGAAAACAACACACTCTAGTATACCATTGCTACTTTTAGAAAACTTGTTGTTCACGAAGGTGAAGTAGTCTTAAACCTGGCATTACCTATGGTAGTTATCTTTACAACGTTGGCAATGGCAAACGTGCAAATACTGCATTGCTACAGTGGTACTGGTATTTTATTAAATCTGACAATATGACAATAACAAATGGTGACCAAACTCGACAACTTTGCATTACAAACTTAAATAATTTTAAACCCGTAATTTTGAAATCTGGCAGCCAATTAAACGTAACCAAAATAATGCAAACAACATACATTATTACATTTGCCTATTCTTCCCAAATAATTGGTCAACGAAAGAAATCACCCGAGGTAATTTTAAACTCGACAATGCTCCTGTCAGGCACAAGCAGCCCATATCTAGTGGTATTGAACTGCTCAGTCTCATTCCCTAAATTATCCACGCCATCCTGTTGGCTAAAATCATATTACACGCATTTTAATATCTGTTCCTGCATTTTAACATCCAACAGCGCCACATTATATTACCGTAATGCATTTTAATCCAGTGCGCTTGTGCTTTCGCACAGCGCTAAACTCAATTTGTAAAGAAGTGATTTCGAATCCGGTAACGATTGAGGACCGACTCACGCAGCCATCCCTGTAGGGCGACAACATAAGTTCCATTCAACCTGGAACATGATAACTATGGGTACCTTATTGCCAATATAGTACACAAATGTGTAACAACTCGACCCGAGCTACTAATGCATTGATATCTGCGTTGTCCTGAGCTGGTTGCCTTTTGGCAACATTTGGCTAACACTGGTGAGCCTAGGCTATAAAGAAAGCCGTCTCTGTTGTGGGCCAATCAGTTTCAACAACAAAACATCAATTGCATATTGTTTGCACGTTTTGCCAAAGGAATGTGTTTTTTTGGAAACTTGATATCTTGTCAAAGGTGTCTATTTGGTGTTTGAAGAGCTTAATACAGTACTTGTATTTTAGCCTGAAAGTTTACAGTAAAAACTTTAAACCTTGGAGCACAATGTTGGCTTACAGTGACACTTTTTAGAGCACACTCTGCTTTCTGGAGCGAAACGATGACAAGCTGATCTGGAACAACACGTATATCTGCCAACTTGTGAACTGAGATTATAAAGATCATCTTCAAACGTAACTGTCCAACACCCACCGTGGCAGT
>JAZEWU010000009.1:9951912-9968434 GCA_036362915.1 Geotria australis
GGGATGGAAATCAGTTTGTCAAATATACACATTGATGGTTGCTCTTCAGAGCTGTTGTTTCGGGATAGCCGTCTCGAACGATCTCCCTCTCGACACGGTTATCCCGAAAGAACCTCTCTGAAGAGCAACCATCATGAATCGAGCAGTGAAAACCTACATCAAAACATACGCATTGTTTCTTGGTATCTTCATTACGGTGACCACTACAGTAGCGTACTGCGCTGCAATGCTAAGTTCCCCACCATATCTCCTCCTCACTGGATCTCTCTTCCAGGAGGCTCCTTGCGTTGCTATGATTGGGCTAACGTCCGGGGTTAATGAGTGTTGGGCTGCCTGTGGGAGGAAACAGCAGATACCCCAAAGCAAGAGAGAATGACATTCAACACTGCCATCTCCTGGTCAAATGGCTTGCCCCACGCCTACAACAACCTCACAACACAAAGTTTCCCCGTATTGCCTCAACAACAAACCGCATAGTCTCAACAACAACTAACTGGCACTGGTAGTCACCCATCCAAGCAATAACCAGACGCACAATCCTGCTTAACCGCACAGATCGGAAAAGTATGGGCGAACGTAAGCGAGGGTTTGCTGGTGGACAATTACAATTCAAACGCCGAGATGGTTGGTGATAAAATCATGATGCCATTTCAGTTGTGTGTTCAATGGCCCATTCCCTTAAAATAAGATGGCAATGCAAGGCCGAATCGGGTTATGTTATATATGCTTACAAATACCAACCATCGAGCCACTGCTGTCCTTGTAAACACAATTACAAACCAGGGTTCACTTGTGCGGGGCGTGGCACGGTGGCGCGGTGAGAATCGCTGCCGCCTCGCAGCAAGAAGCACCCGGGTTCGAATCCCGGCTCGGGTGCATTTCTGTATGGCGTTGGCATGTTGTCCCCGTGTCCCGCGTGGGTTTTTGCCGGGCACTCCGGTTTCCTCCCACGGTCCAAAGACATGCTGCTGCATAGGTTAAATGGGCCTGTGGACTAAATTTCCCCCCGGTGCCCTTGTGATGGACTGGCGTCCCATCATGGGTATAGCCCTGCCACGCGGCATGTATCTGCCGGGATAGACTCCGGCTCACCGCGACCCTGTACAGGATTAAGCGGTTTCTGACAACGGATGGGTGGATGGGTTCACCTGTGAATCCGTGGGTAACTTGTCTCCGAGCAAAGAGTGTGGAGAGGATGTCCATTCGGATTGTTCCGTCCCCGTCGATGTACAGCGCCACCATCACGGCCTGTCCACAACAAGGCGACTTGACGCTGCTTCTCACATCCACAGCAAGCAACCCGTGGCGTCGTCGTGACTTTCAAACATTCTTATTACAACCTACATCAATACAGTTCATTTCGTTTAACGAAGCTCCGTATCGGACCGCATGGCTCACCAGGATTCAACAGCGGATGCGTGGACAAATTATCCGCCACTTCGGGTCTTCTGGCCGCATGTTTCTTTAGAAAAAAAACCCGGATAATGTTTTGTTTAATGTAAGTGTTTTGTATTGTCCGCCTCGGAATGTATGTAACAAGATGTAATTGTAGGCTGCACCAACCTAACAAGAAGAGCTGAATGGGCCTTGCGTGGCTGTGAGCTGTTGTCGGCAGAAGAGCACGGAACGGGAGCTATTAATGCCCTCTACAGGGGGCATTTAGGATAAGCACACGGATTGTATTTGTCTACCAAATGTCAATGGTTTAATGCTGGTAAGTGCCGTGTTACCAAATCCCACTACGGTGCAAAACGTTGTATACTTTTTAAGGCAGTTGTTATTGACGACTGTGTTGAGTTGTTTTGATATTCCCACCACTGTAATGGTCAGCTATTATAAATCATGTATTGTCCTTAAATTTACAGTACTGTGCTGGTGGATTTTAGTCTCCTGGTCAACACTGAAAAAATGCACATAGTTTACTGCATGGTGAATCCTGAATTATATATTGTACAATTAAAGACATTTTATTTCTGTCAAATATACTGGAGATACAATTTGTACGGCAGGAAATCATAAAAGACCGACTCACCTTATCTGAGTGGTAATTCATTGGACATCAACAGTCTTCTTCTTCTTTGCGATTCTTCGAAGCACGATGGCTAGCTACAGAGTATTGTCATGTCACCTGTCCCTGTCATGGAAACGTGGAATTTACAGTGGCCCAATGTACAGTGGCCCAATGTTCCATGTTTACTTGGTAGCACTTTGCACAGAATTGCATGTTTCCTGCATGGATGATTATGGGTATATACCTAAACACGGACAATATTGTGTTTTGTGTATCACACCTATTTTCCCAAGGTTTTATTGAAATTACATGACATATTGTGGTCATTGTGATGAGATAATGGTGAAATTGTTTTCATGTAACTAGCTATTTCACCGTAATGAACATTGTAAAATGACCATCTACGCATTTAGTACGACACTGTATATTCATTGTAAAAAAAATGTGCTGCCTTAGTGGCCTCTCATCTAGCTCATACATAATTGATTTACTGTATATACAAAGTACAGTATAGCTATGCAACAATTTGTCTTGCGCGGACAAAATCCACATCCTGGCGAGATTTGAGGAATACACAATACTGTACAATATGTATGAGGGAGAGATAGTAAAATATGCTAGCATTATTGATATCCGTATTGACTAACAATTCAATATCAATGTTGTATGTATTGGTATTGTAATGATGTTTTTCCCCAGCACACGTGGAATCATTTCGTGGCTAATTTAATGTTGCTCTTCAATAGATTGTATTTTGCCGCAAATATTTGAGTTGGATCAAAGATAAACCGGACCTGTAATCACACATTTTAACAATGGAGATGAATTGACAAACAAAACCAAACGCTGGAAATATAACGAGCACCACCAAGACAAACAACTAAATGATACAATGTTCATTCTCTTAGTAAATGTTACACTTTGATTGCCACTTGTCCAGTCTGCATCTGCATTCGGTGAGAGTTATTGCATCTGGATTGTTGGCAATTCCACAATACAGAGTGCGGGTGTTCTATAAATACACGCTATGCAACATTTATTGAAATGTTTAGAAAACAAAGTGGTCTATTTTTTTGTTTTACAAATACAAATGGAAACTGCAAATATTTTATACGAGAGTTCCACGAGGTGCTAATAAACTATTGCAGATCGACACGAACTAAATAAAAAAAACGACCATTCACCCCTTAAACCAAACTTGGCTTCCCGCACGATCTGACCGCTTCCACTATGCCCTCCAGTCAAACAACTTTTATTTCTCTCGCTCACACTGTGAGATGCAATAAGCCAAAACTTGGCCATGGAGCAACTTTTCAAGGTTACTAGAATAAATAAATTAGCAAAAGGGAAGGGGGAAAAAAAAGCAAAGCAAACGGCAGGAACAAGCAGCGAGGGGTAGAATGGCCTCCTGGATGCCTCTCGGGGGCTAGGGCACGAGCATTGCATTGCAATGAGGTTCCGTGCGCTACAGCCATTCCCCCGTCCACGACTGTGAGAGGAATCAATCTTGGTATGTCAATAAACCGTACAGAAGGGAAGGAAACTCTCTTTGGGAAGCGGTCCATATTTCACATGGCCTCCCTGCCGTATGCTACCTACGCACCAGGGGCAGTCTTGGTGGGAAGCTTTAATTAATATCTGATGGAAGAAAAACTACTTTGGGGGAAAGTCATCTATCAGGAAGTATGGTCGGTGCCGGAGCGAGCAGACTCTCCATAAATTAACAAATAATTTGTGGAGATAGTGGAGAGGGAGGAGGAGGGCATCAGCTAGGTGCATTCAAAGGCACTGCAGTGCAATGCTGCCTCTGCACCGCTATCGGCTGCCAGGACACGCTGTCCGTGTGAGTTGTTCGTGCGTTTGCTAAGCACCGCAGATGCACAACGTGGAGAGTGAACGATTTGTCTAATGTCACATCAGTGATGACACGGTCAATGATGTGACCAGTCACGTGAAGTTTGCGTTACAACTTTACAAGTAAAAATATAACAGAGCACATGGTGTACACGGTATTTTGAATGACAATGTTTTATATGCGATATGTGGACATTGCATTCCACTTGCCAATGAATAATAATAATAAATAAACACGACATAGAACGTGCACGCATTCATTCAATTTCGAAGGTATTCGTTCAAAGAGAGAATGACTCAGAGGCGCGAGGAAACTGCAGAGGCGGGAACGGGGTAAGGCAGCCACGCAGTTAGCCTGCGGCAACATTTGCCAGACACTGCATCCGATATATTGTTATGTTATCGGCCGATTAATTAATGAGTGTTTTTTAGTTATGGGAGGAAACTGGAAAACCCGAATAAGGCACTCTTTGTCATGAAGTATAATAAAGAATGGTTTACAATCCTTTGTCAATTTACTGCAGGAAAGGGGTACCATGTTAGTGAGAATGGGATGCTGAAATGTGTTCCCAGGAAAGGTTTTCAATACCATTTTGCCTCTGATGTTAGCCGTGGCCAGGAAGGAAATTCAGGTCCCTGGGTTAAGATTGTAGTGTGCTAATCACTGCGCCACCACTCTACCCCTCTTAAAGCATACACCTTTTTTTTACAGGAATAATGCATCAAATGAAAAAAACTCAATATAGCAAAATTATAAACGGGTTAGCAGAGTTTGCACTATTCAGTTGTGAAACATAAAAAACGAGAATTTCAGCTCTTGACACTCATCAGCAAGCTACAGTTAATTATATAATCGGTAGTTGTTTTTCAAAGCTGTTCTTTCGGGATAGCCGTGTCGAGCGCTCTCCCGCTCTCCAGCATGAATCGAGCCGTGAAAACCTACATCATGGGTATATAAGAACTAATATGAGCAATGTGAAGCCCAATAAATATTAATTGATTATATCATTAGTGTGCATATAATTAACATAAATTGCTGCTTAGGTAATCAATAGCAGCACAAAAAATTAAAAATGTCATATTTTATACAGAGGTCCTTATCAATTATAATCCATAACATAATTACGTATGCACACATGCACAGCATACACATTTGAAAGATGTTCACGCACGAATGTAGTAATGTACTGGAGCAATCACGGTTTAGTCTAAAAAATAAGTTTTAAAAATAAATTTCCGTCGTTAAAACACGGCTTGTTTTGCCACAAGTGTTATTCAAGTGGAAGGCAATTTCTCTCTTGAAACAACTGCACACCTATTACTCTTTGCAAAAACAGCAAGGCCTGTAATATCTCCCCGCCGTTTTGTTGCAAGTGGAGCTGTGTTAGCCAAAATAAAGTGTGGTCGTGTCCCTGCTGAGCGGAGGGAAAACTGTGCTGGCTGGAGAAAATCTGGGAACAACAGAGCTGCCTTTCAATTATTCATCCTGGGCCTGCCAGTCCTTTTAGATCACACAGCATGCAGCGTAATCACCATGTCGGCCAAGAAAGGAAATAAAGAAATGAAATAAATAAATAAACGTCCTACAAAAAAAGGCGCCAATGTTTTGCGCTGCGAAGCACTCCAAAATAACAAGGCTGCGGCCTAAAACAATCTTTATCATGCGGTCAGTAGATTACAGAGCGAAGCGGTGAGATTGGATGCGTCATGAGCTCCAATTTATCCGCAATTTGGGCTGCTTTCACATGAAGCCATTGTGGGACAGTGCGGGAAAATGATGACCTGAATTCTTGGAGCTGACAGGGCATAATGGGGTCGCTGACAGGTGTTGCGGTGTGTTGCATGTTGCGGGGAGAGGCAGGGGTGTGGATTCGAGTAAGGGATAGTATTACAAGTGTTGCAGGGGCTGCGTTGGCTGAGGCGGTGGAGTCCAGAGATAGGGTGGGAGTGTGGTGGCTGGGGATGCTGGGGTGCTGGGGAGACGGAGCCCTTTAAAGATAATAACCACCAAGTGGCAACCAGAAATCCATAATGCAATGCTGAGGCCTAATCCCAAATGACTGAGAAGCATCAAAGTGATATAATGTTTTGTTGCAGGTGCGTTATGCAATAATGGTAAGCTGCTTGATATCAAATATAAATGAGACATAAAAGCTATGTAAGAATACATTTTATGAAAATCCATAAATATTGTATATACATATATGTGCATTCACATATATAGCACTATAAAGTTACGTAAATATTAATACTCTAAGCATGGCACAGTAGTGGAAATATCATAAAACGTCATCTGCAAGGATATTGTCGTTATCGTCGGCACGGAAAAATTGTGACGCGACGTTATATGTGCTTTGGGTTAGGGTTAAACATGCAAGGCATTTTGCTTCCGACAATCCAATTTAGAATTTGTTCAAAAACATAAATGCAGACTCAAAAATATAATATATAGGGGACGATATCTTTGGGCAATTGACTTTCATCAAGCGCACGGAGGATGGCTTTTTAAAACACACCTGTGTTATCCAGGTGAAAAGTTGGGTGCAAGTCAGGCGAAACCCTTCAAGTGATCAATCAGTCGCAATGGATCAGTTGCACAGATCTATTCCTAAAGCACTCAGGTACAGCCTTGGCCAACATGACTGGAACACTGCTGTTGCAATTGCCACATTTATAATAGACTATTGATGTGGCAATTAAGGGAGCCTTCTCATATGAAGCGCAACCCAGTGCTTCAAAAAGGCACCAATATGTTTCGTGTGATCACGGATTGATTTTCAATTTTGCTCTCTTGCCAATCCCTTCCTGCTGCTGAATGTTGGGCCTGCGTTGCATACAGCTGTGAACCAATGAGAACGAAATGTTTCCTTGGCTCCCACGCACATCCGGTCACATGCAATCACTCGCATTGTTTTATTGCCCCTCTGGATTTATCCATTTCTGTTTACACCTTCGCAAAGAAATTAACGCCTAGGCATTTAAAGTGGATGTCAAAGGCTACACCTCTGACATCCACTTCAACGTGACATCGAGTCAATTGGAATAGGAGGCCACAATGAACTGGTGTCATGGCCCAAATTTGCCAAATCTTCCCATATGTGAAAATTACCTCCTATTACCAGCTATTACTGAATTACAAAATCAGCTCATAACTTGCCTGAGTAGGAGCCCGAGGCCTGAGCTAAGAACGTTCCCATCACCAACTGCACTGAGGCACAATAACAAACACGTATGTACATTGAAAATGTTGCTTTAGGTAGAATGGAGAATTGCTGTCCATAGCTGTTCACTCGGGATAGCCGTGTCGAGCGTTCCCTCTCTCACCTTCACGACGTTTCGCCTCCCACGTTGGAGGCATCGTCAGGTGTTCCTCCAGCGTGGGAAATGAAACGTCGCAAACGAGAGAGAGGGAACGCTCGACATGGCTATCCCAAGAGAACAACTATGGAAATCAATTTTCATTCATCGAGCGGTGAAAACCTACATCAGTACATGAGATAGATTCGAACACAAAATTAAATAATCTTAAACGTAACACTTGCTCGCCTGACAAAGATTGCTCAATGTTATTCTTACCTTACATTGCCAATGTCAACTGAAAGTCAGCGCAGAATACGCCGCTGCCGCTGCAATCGTTGTTTCGCGCAGGTTTTTGGAAAGGAAAATTGCGCGCCTAGAATGCGTTTTGTGTCTCAAAATAGGTTTTAAATTGCAATGGAACTCCTCTTTTATCCTCGGCCATTTTATCAGAGGGCTGGATTAACCCAATGACATCTCCGGCACGAGCCGGGGGACCTGTGCATCTTTAATAGGGGACCGCGGGATGACGGTCGTTCTCCCATCACCCTCGCTCGTCCGCAAATGGCTCTATATACGTCAGCGTAGAGCAGTTTGGCGCCGGCCGTTTGCCGTTAGAGCTCCTCCGAGGCCAGGTGCCACCGGCGCCATTGCCTCCTCATCTGTCGCCGATTGTACCGTCAACTCCCCCCACCGCGCCATCCCCGTTATCCGTGGAATCCAGCCGAACAGTGGATTCATCCTGTTATCCGCCAACCGGCTCTTCCGGAAGGGCCACGGATGCGACTTCCCGTGGATGAGTGGCATTAGGCGGTGCGGGTTTGAGTGGACAAAAAACACAAACGGACCCCAGAGGCGGGCACGGGACATGGGCACACTTCGGGGAGGTCCGTGCGGATTTTGGCACCGTTGCAACACGCAGCGTTGCAACTCGCTGCTTTCTGAAATGCAGCCGTGCCTGCTTGAAGGCAATGCATGCAAATATACGGAATGCATTTTTAATGATACTAAAGTAAGACCGTTGTGTGGGCAAGTGCTTGTGATTACCAGCTCCGCCGGAATAACTGCACATCAGTGCCATTAGGAATTCAGGACCTCAAAACACGTCTAGGTTTTCTGCAGGAAACAATCCCGTTTATTTTACGAGCTACACTCACCGCCAGAAAGCCATATTCGACGATCAAAACCTTCCATTATTTAAGATGCATTTGAGTAAAATAAACAGCCTTAATAATGGATTAAAGAATAATGGCTTTAATAATGGCAGATTCCTTTAAAAAAACCACTTCTCTTCTACTTTTACGATATTCCTTTTACAATAATTGAGAACATGTTTTCTTAGCAATATCGCTGTAATGTTATTGTTCAGAAATTGGTGAAATGTGCATTTTCCCCACTAAAAACAGGGGGTCGGGGGGGGGGCATGAAGCTTGAAATGCCAACCAATCTTGCTTTAAAATGTGCCCGGTTTTGCACTTTGTAATTCGTGAAGGGCTGTCTCTGCCATTAGAAGATTGTAGTCAGCTGCACCTCAGGCCATACAACGGATTGGGTCAAAGTGGGAGGGACTGGGGTGCAGCTGGGGGTATGTCCAGGGGTGGAATTGGAAAATATTCGCTCTGGGAACGCGCCCTGCTCCGCGTCCCCTCTAAAGCGGGGGTCTAGGGGTCCTCCCCCAAAAATGTAGAGTTTCTGACAACACATTTCCTGATGAAGTATAGAATACGAGGTTTTTACCCTTTCCGGCAATAAGAACACCGTATTAAGATGTTTAAACACTAAGTGGACACCTTTTTGCAAAGACTCCAGCGTGCAGGCAGCCACACTCACTTGTGGCAAAACCATGCAAAAATAAATGCTATCGCAATGCGTTGTCCTTCAAACCTATTCACAAACACCAGACGGCTTTCTCTGTAGCCTAGTCTGTGTTCAGCCAGTTTCCGCCACAAGGCAGACGCTGCCTTGTGATACACATTTTACCAAGCCCGGAGGGATGATTGGCTGAGGTGACTCCTGACCGAAATTTGAACCTACAACCACCAACACAGCGAGTCGAGCACTCTAATACAATAACAGTGCCACTCTGATGGATTTATCATAGCTAACATCGTCATCACAACGATTATAGTGTGTGGATAAACGTGACAAATGCTGTTCACGGACTACATTGAATTAACGAAAACACTCATACAAGCTGGAGACAATAATTAAAATCTATAACTGATATAAAGAAAATGTAAAGCTCACGTTGTGATGAATATAACCCAATCACAGCCTACGGCTTTTGTAGACGCAAACTTTGCGTGCTCGTAAGTGACAGAGAACGCGCATAAAGACAAAGATCCCCCATATAGCCTTAACAGACTGGAGGGTCAGGTGCCATTAGCGAGCGCCTATGGTCGACACGGCACACGAGGAGGTGCGTGACCAGCACCACGCCCGGCCGCCTTTGTCTCCCTATTAGCAATGTTTATACACTGCACTAGGTACTTATTTGAGGCTGAGTCGACCTAGGGGAGGCCCAGGACCGGTTCAGAAAACCGTCACTGGTGTTGGCCGTGAGTGGCATTCGAACTCGGGTGACCAAGTTTGTAACCCAGCGCGTGCCGTTCTCTCCGCAGCCCTGTGCAGCGATTTGTGACCCTCGGGTAAAAGGCGCTGTATAAATGCTATACGCACACACACACACACAGATGCACGCTCAACAACAACAACAACACCGCCGCTTGCGCCACACATACGTACACGCATGCAGATCCCACGGCTACGAGTCAGGGGGGGTGAGTGGCGGGCGAGTCGCCCCGTGGAGTGGCGCCCTCGCGGGGTCTCCCTCGGGGCGCCTCCCCTTCCTCCCCGAGCTCCTGTCCGGGCCGGCCCTCTCTCGGCTCACCCCCCGACCCTCGCCGGCTGAGCCCCCCTCTTCGTGACCCGGTGACCCTCCCACTCGTGACCTTTGGCATGGAAATCGTGCCAAAGCTTGGGCTGAAAGGTAAGTGCTCGCTGGGATATTGCGGCATTTTCTTTAAGCCGGTTAGCATTAGCGGCACGTAAAAAAAAAAAATGTAGAAATGCATTCGCGTATCAGCGATGACACACGGGTCCTGGAATTGCGGTGCTTTGTGATGTTTAATTTCACAGCCAGGGCACACAATTAAACAGCTTTGTTTCAAATGTTCCCGGAATGGTATTTATATAGATTATAGATTACAAATGTACCAATCGAAAGGTTCTACAGTTAATAAAAATACAGTGGCTGTAAATAATATCATGTTGTGGCGCACATTGACAGAAACGCATAGAGCAGCAAGTATGATAGATTTTGCTACGACTGTAAAAATGCACACTGTACTGACAACACGAATTCAATTACAGTACAGTAGTTTTCACGTTTCAAAATAAACGGAAACTTCGTTATGCTTATGCGTGCATTATACGGGTACAAATGCATTGATGCAATCGTACGCAAAAAAAAATTCACACCACATTATCCACAGAGTATTGTCTTGATTTCCGTTGGCATCACCCCTGTGTGGTGTAGGACAATTACAACGCCCACGGGGCAAACTCTTGTGAATTAGTATTTTGTTAAGGGTGTATGATATTTCCGATTGTGACCAAATCGTCGTGAGCACCTTTTTGCCAATGTACAGATAACAATTGTCTGTTTTCCAGAAAAGGAAAAACCTTGTACCTTTTTTACAATGTATTCATGTAGGTTTTCACGGCTCGATTCATGATGGTTGCTCGTCAAAGCTGTTCTTTCTGGATAGCGGTGTCGAGAGAGGAAGAGCGCTCGACACGGATATCCAGAAAGAACAGCTCTCAAGAGCAACCATCTAAACAGAAACGATTATCATTACTTTATGGGAGAAAAAAAGATGAGTTTAAACCACCAACTTCGTCCTTCAGACGTTTGCAACAAATTGTTCATAAACATCTATACAACGCTGCCGCACCCGTGAATTGAACATTACGTGCAGACGACCCTGAATACCACAGGTATTAAAACTGCAGGACAGAATCAAGAAACGTAGGTGGGCTTGGGCAAGACACGCCACGAGAAGGAATGATGGCCGACGGTCCAGCAAAATAACAGAGGCAGCCAAGGGATGGATGCCAATCAAGGAGATGAATTCAGTGTGGAGGTGCTAGGTGGATTGCTGCATTACGGGATCATGAGAGGTGGTGGCGGCTTGCAGGCCTTCGTCCAGCAGCGGGTTGATCATGGCTCATGATGGTATCACCCATAAAACACATTACACGCTGCGTACATCTTTAGGCTCCCTCCCAGTGCCGAGGCCTACTACAGTCATGCTTTATCTCGGCGTGAGACTGCTCTTAGACTGACACTAAGACATATTACATCTTTAGGCGGCGCATGGGTTTTCTTATCGCAGATTGGGGCATTTCTGTAAGTAAAGGAAAAAAAACCTAGCCCTGTGCTGATAAATGAATACTTGACCACTCAATTTCAATTGGAGAGCGGGAAGGCATGGCAGGATGAGTAATTTTTGCAAAGGATGGGAATGCATTACGAGGTGTGATTTGTGATTACTACTGAAGGCAGCCAAAGGACACGCAGATACACTACATACATGCAAGATAGCGGTTGTAATTAATTTATATTTTTTTAAAGGTACACATTTCATCGCTTGCTTTTCAAAATCGAGCCCAAACGAACGCGGGCAGTCAATAATATTTCCAAATCGTCGTAATGTACCGAATTCAACATTTAATTACCGCTTCGTATTTATTTTAGGTGAACTTTTAATTACAAAATGAATGTGGCGTGGCCGGTTGGCTGAGTAATGTTATTGGTTGTGGGTTTTTTTTTTCGTTAACGCACAACCCAGCTAAGCAGCCGTGTTCCGAGCCCCGCCTAGCCGTTGTTTAACAGACAGTAGGTCAATCTAATGATGTGACAGCATTTCAGGCCGTGACAAATGGCACTGATTGCCGGTTGGAGATTGCACTTTAAACCTTTAATTCCGTTGCCTTATCGCAGCCTACACGTACGCAGCGCGGCCGGAGACACGACGCGGCGTGCACACAATGCCGCCGCAATTACTACACGAGCGTCGCTTGCGAGGAAACCGCACGGCCAAACGGTGCCGCGTTGTTGTGTGAGCGGCACGCACGCGGTGGATGAACGTATGCTCCCGTGCGCTCCTTAACATCGCGGCGCGTAACACAGACGCGCAGTCTATCCGGCAGAGGCTCGTATTTGCGCTGGGGAAAAACATGGACCGTGACGATAGCCGCGCGACTGACGTTATATGAGAGGTGCTATCCTCGACATTGAATGAATATAAATGTCAAATTATTATTATTATCGTTATGATTTGGACGGCGACCAAGAGATACGTTTTTATGCCGGTGTGCGACGGAGTACGGCGGTGTACGGCGGTTTATGTTTAGATCGCGGGAAATGCGTGTACCGGCATTTCTACGTGGAACCCTTTACCGATCAGAATTAACCGTGAGCGCAGCGCGAACAGTCTTCAAGGATTTCTAAATGCGGACGGGGGACCGTGCATTATAATTGCGCACTTGGCAAAAAGTAACGGCGCAATAGTACAATATTAATATGAACAAGTGTCGCGTTATTCCTGCGTGTGAAGTATCCTGACATCTAGTTCTAGAAGGCTCCCTTAACCGACTGGCTTGCCAGCTTGCTGTGACGATACATATGAAGATGTGAACATGAAGACACGAAGTAGCAGGAAATATTCAAGTCACACAGGAATCCACTAGAGCAAGGGAGGAGTGAAAACTGAGTATTGAATAGTCTCACACATTGCTTACATCCGCCCATCAAAAGCCAAACCAGCAACAAAGACAAATATTCCTCATATAGCCTTTATAGATTGTAGGGTCAAGTGCTGTTAGCGAGTAGCAGCTATGAAGGCCAGCGCGGCACACGAGGGGGTGGGTGGCCAGCTCCACGCCCGGGTGCCTTTGTCAATCCACTGCTGGATGAAGGACACTGAATGCTGCGTCAGTCGTGAGAGATGTTTGATAACAGATAACACTTCACCATAGCGGTCAGTGAGGATTGATAAAGCAGGGACCCAGGACTGGAGATGAACTAATTTCTCTGTCCCTGATATTGCTGGACGTGACGGCCAGCGAAACGTCGACCCTTCTTGGTAAGCATTGTGTGCTCGCTCGCTCTCCAACATATCGACGGGTACACGACACTTAACTACTTTTCACGTGACCTGAACTCATAAAAAGAGCGATAATATGGACCCAGGACTGGTTCACGCGTCACTCGACATGGACATTAGCTGTGGCCGGGAATTGAACTGAGGATGTATGATAGAGTGCACTAACCACTGTGCCACCACTCCACACACAAGCTGAAACAACCATTGTTATATATTTTCTTTACGTTTGTTCCACATTCGAAAAATGTTACTTCTCAATGGATTATTTTCTGATTAAAGGTGAAGGATTGATGGACATGACTAAGCCAGTTAAGGCACGATGCTCTGAACGACATTTCGTCCTGCATTATTGTTATTGAAGATGCTGAAAGCCTCTGAAGATCATCTCTCGTGCTTTACATCCACTGCAGCAGACCCACACCAAGGCTTTCTCACTCAGGCATTATATGAGTGTGGTCCATTGTCATGTCTTGAATAATTTTGTTGGGAAGCCAGAATATGGACGCTCAGTGGATGAGCAAGTCGCTGATGGATGAAGTGGAGCATTGACAACACGGTATTACACCTCATTCATTCATTCCTTGTCAGAAACCACGTAATCTTATTCAGGGTCGCGGTTTACCGGAGCCTATCCTGGCAGAAATAGGGCGTAAGGCAGGGCTATACCCAGGATGGGACGCCAGTCCATCACAGGGCACCGGCGACAATTTAGTCCGCAAGCCAATTAACCTATGCAGCAGCATGGCTTTGGACTGTGTGGAGGAAACCGGAGTGCCCGGTGAAAACCCACGCGGACATGGGGAGAACATGCATACTCCACACAGAAAGGCATCCGAGCCGAGATTCGAACCTGGGGCCGTTTTGCTGTGAGGCAGCAGCGCTACTCACCGCGCCACTGTGCCGCCCCGATTATTAAAATGTTATTAAAATGTGTACTTCCCTGTTATTATGACATCAGCTTTTTTTTGCTTATTCCCTTCTCACTGTTACACTTGCAATGCTTTGTCTCTTATTTCTTGTAAATGTTGAAACATTTTGTCCTGTGCAATACTGTGTGTTACTGATTACGTTATGATCAATGTATTATCCTTGCACAATTTAATTCTGTAAATTCGTTGTATTACCTTCTGATTTTCGACATTGTTTAAGATTGTTATTATTGCAGGATTCCCTCTTCCAGAGCTTGCAAGCTCATTGGACCTTTTCTGCTGTAATAACAAACATAATAATAATAATAATAGCATTTTATAGAGCACCTTTCACCCGAGGGTCACAAAGCGCTGCACAACGACAGGAAAAAAAACAACTAATAAAAACCAAAGCAACAAAAAAAATTAAGGCTGTTTCGAATACACTTCTTCTTCTTTGCGATTCTTCAAAGCACGATGGGCAGCTTCTGGACATCGTTGTCTTTCAGCTTGGCTTCGAAGTGTTTGGTAGAATTCGCAGGCAACACCAAGTGTTACCTGACAGGGGTCGCGACGTGAACGCTTCTACGAATACACTGAAAGGTCGTAAAACTGGCAATCTTAAGAGCGGCAAAATCTGCCAGCGTCCCCTAAGATGGCCGTCACTTACTTAAAGACAAACACGGAGACAGGGAGGGAGGGAGGGTGAGCGACAGGGGGGAGACATAGGGACACAAAGACAGGAAGACAGAGAGACAGACACGAGGGGGAAACAACGCCAATCTGTCCCGTGACCTCCTCATGCACCTAGCTTGGCACAGCAGGCAGCCCATGGCATCTGGGTCTGTCCCGTGATCTCCTGTCAGCGAGCCTTCGACACTGCGTGATAGCCTCAAGGTGCACCTGGCCTGGCACATGCGCCGTGGTGACGTCACCGCCAGTTAGTGGCGAATGGCTGTTAGTGTTGGTGTGTGTCTCTGTGCGTCTCTAAGTATCTCTACGTGTCTCTCTGTCTCTGTGTGTCTCTGTGTGTGTCTGTGTGTGGAGCGATGGCTCAGTGGCCAGCGCGCTGGGCCACAAACCCGGCAACCCGAGTCCGAATCCCGCTCACGGCCAACACCAGCGACGATTCTCTGAACCGGTCCTGGGCCTCCCCTAGGTCGACCCAGCCCCAAATGAGCACCCGGTGCAGTGTGCAAACACCGCCACTAGGGAGACAAAGGCGGCCGGCCGGTCGTGGTGCTGGCTACCCACCCGCCCGTGTGCCATGTCGACCTTCATAGGTGCTCGCTAACGGCACTTGCCACTGCAGTCTGTTACGGCTATACGGGGCGAAAACAAGGGGCCGCCGTGCATACCGTACTCGAGTTACCGAGCGGGTCAATTCGCGAGCTCTTACAACACGGACACTTTGACCACCACACAGGTGCGAGCTACATACTGGCAACATACTCACTGGCAGTATACCCACATACCCACGAACTGTATAGTCATTGACAATATACTTACCGATGTAGGATTTCACGGCTAGATTCATGATTGTTGCTTTTTATTGCCGGTGAGTATTTTGCCGGGATGGTCGTGGTGGGATCCGGTTCCGCTAAATGCGTGGTGGGATCCGGTTCCACTACAGAGGAGTCGGTCCCGGGAATCGATTTTGGGAATCGCTTGCATAGTGACTAATTTAATAATGGAGCTTTTGCTGCCAGATAGATGCGTATTTTTAATAAAGAAAAAATACCCATTGAGTTTTTAAACTCTCGACGGGATTCCTGCGACACAACAAACACGCGAATTGAGAAAAATACAAACTAAAAAACTATGCAAACTAAATCAAAACACCACCATTGACACCGCATTGCACGTAAGTGACCGAGGACAAACTTTAAAAATTATATTTTACACGTAAAAATCAGTACGTTATATTAAACGCTCGATTCGAATCTGTGGTGGAATCGACTGCCGCATGAATCGCTTCCTAGCAGGGGGGGAACCGATTCCCGTACAGACCCAGAAGTTTGAGGGAATCGATGTTAGGAATCGATACAAACACGCGAATTGACAAACAAATAAAATAACAAAGTTAATCAAAACATCCCCATTTACACCGTATTGCACGTAAGTGACCAAATACAAACATAAAAAGTATATTTGTACAGGTAAACGTCAGTACGTTCGATTAAACTCTCGATTTGGATCGGTAGTGAGAATCGACTGATGCGTGGATTGATTGCTAACGATTCATAATAATGGCCGCGCCCAGCGGTCAATGGCACCTGGGT
>JAZEWU010000009.1:9979882-9995796 GCA_036362915.1 Geotria australis
CCCGTCGCCTGTAACGCGCGGGCGGCGGCGGTCACACGCAGCGGCCCGCCAGCAACACGGCCAGGGAACTGCGGGGACGCCAGGCCCCGTAATCAATCATATTCACCCGTGCAACAACGCCGGCAAATACACTTGCCGAGCGAGAGCTAAGACACTATGCGTACATCATTACCGCTGTCGCCATCGCCGGGGCTAAGCGCGGGATGTCGCTTCCCCCGAAAAAAAAAACAAGGTTTCCTCTCTCGTCGTGGAAGGTGGCGACGTTCAGTCGGTTTATCGATGGACGAAGCGGTTAGCGAAACGCGGCCGTCGAGACGCTTTGGAAAATGTTTGATTTTCACGCGGGTCATTTTTAATAGTAATTACCGACGTCGGTGACCGGGTGAATCAGGGGTCAGAGCGATGACCCGGCGCCCGCTGAAATGCTGGGGTTTGAATCTCGCCAGCCACCCATGATTACGCCGGGTTATGAAGTCTCTGCCTGGTTGGTTGATAATGAAATTCGCATTACCTTTGTTGTTGTTGTGTTTTTACATTTCCGCTGAGAGAATTAAAAATAAATCCGTTTGGCTGCCACGTTACGAACATATTTATCGTGGGGGACGTGACGGTACGTAGTCCTGATGCGGGTTTTCACGGCTCGATTCGTGATGGTTGCTCTTCAGAGCTGTTCTTTCGGGATAGCCGTGTCGAGCGATCTCCCTCTCTCCTTCGCGACGTTCCGCCTCCCAAGTTGGACGCATGATCGAATCCCGGCTCGAGTGCCTTTCTGTGTGGAGTTTGCATGTTCTCCCCGTGTCCGTGTGGGTTTTTGCCGGGCACTCCGGTTTCCTCCCACAGTCCAAAGACATGCCGCTGCATAGGTTAATTAGCCTGCTGACTAACTTGTCCCCGGTGACCTATAATGGACTGGCGTCCCATCCTGGATACAACCCTACCTTGCGCCCTAGTCTCTGGCTCACCGCAACCCTGTACAGGATTAAGCGGTTTCTGACAATGAATGAATGAACGAACTATCCCTTCTCATCGTTTTACGAGGAGTATCCGCCAAGACGTTAGAGCCGCGGTGTACCTCCGCTTATTTGTTATAATGCCGCGTGCGTCGTCCATTTTTTAAGTCGCTGACAATGGCCGCTGCGCGGAGGGAAAGCTCTATTTAGGAGGCGATAAAGCGCCCTGATCTTATCCTGCTCCTGCTCGTGTCCGCGGACACATCCGTGCGTTCGGCAATAACTTTGAAATCGTTAAATAGCGCAGGCTTCCAAAGCAACCCGGCAATTAACGCGGGCGATGCAGATGCGTTACTCGGCGCGACCTTTTGTCGAGACTCTGCTCGCCGCTCGGAGACTGATTTGCGAAAATAAAACGACCGCACGGTCGGACAAACCCCCACGATGGGCAACGGCCTGAGTAGGCCTTCATCCAGCAGTGGCTTGAGTCTACCAGATGATAGATAGATAGATAGATGTGCGTTATTACGGCAGAAATATACCCAGTGAGCTTGCAAGCTCTTTACGGGATTCCCGCGACACAACAAACACGCGAATTGACCAAAATAAATATAAACAGAAATGCTTGCCTACATCGGATAGCGTACCTTCTGTACGCATGTACAGTATTTTATTATTTTGGACGGCAATGTTGGCGGAGACTGGGCGATCGTCGTCGTGTCGATGCGTTAATGGACAAGACATGTTTAGAATCACAAGAGTTCACTTCCGATCGCCGGTTCTTGGCTGCGATGATTATCCGCGTCGCAAAGCACAAGGGTGAGGCGCGAGCGCCCGGTGCCTGTTGGGGACGGTTGTGTGCATTACAATGGATGCATTTAAGCGACACATTGTCACTCAAGACCAGAGATAGCATACATATACCGTATATCAAGTGCGGCCTTCTTCAGTGAACTCGCCTTGATAACGTGGTTTTTTCTCCCCCCGCACACAGTAATCCTTACACAGATGGAAAATGTATGAAATAAGGGTTGCCACGGAAGACAGAGGGCACAGCCGCTCTTGTTTGTTTCAACGCCGATGCTAAACACGTGTCAGGAGCACACATGGGAGCGCACAGCTTTGAGAAGAACAGAAACAACATTTCTGCGTTGTGTTTTATCAGATTCCTCCGGAAGGAATCCCGTGCCATCACTGACCCATTATATTGTAGGTTTTTTTCTCTCTCTCTCTCTCTTTCCAGAAAGCAAACAAACCGAGTTAATTTTAGGCAGAGTGTGCCTCTGCAGAACCAGCGGCCCAATTAGGAAAAGATAGCCTCGGGCGCGGACTTTCTTCCTGACATCAAACAGAGCCCGAGGCGAGAGACTCAGCCAGTCTTATAATGCACCTTCATTTATTCTGGGATTCTCGAAAATCTCCCCAATAACCAGCGCTTGCTTGATGGCCCATGATTGCATAGTTAATTTCCAGTTCGCTGGCCGTTTTAACGCGCCGGGTTAAAATAATTGTGACGGCGTTTCAGCACGCCAGGCTTTGGAAAGGTATACGATATTTGGCAAACATTATAAAAAGATTGATTTTTTTTTTCTCTCGGCGCTGTCATTTTTTTCTGAATTTGTTGAGGAATGCGGCATTCGATGACAGCGCATTCACACTTTGTAGATCAACTATGCCATTATAACGTTGACCGCACATTTTTCACGCTTTGATGGATTATTGTATTAGCAAGGTAGTATTAGCAGCCAGATAAAAAAAAAAAGCAAAAAACGTTTCGTAAAAAAATAACCGACGGCGATGTTTCCTACCAAAACAAAACCTTCTGTCGAAAAAAAGGCCGTACGCGCAAAAAAAGAATTAGCATGACCTTTCCCAGAAAATGACACTGGTAGAATGCGAGATATACATGTGTACAGCACATTACCACAGCCGAAGGGCATACGCTGCTCTGCAAATCCCATGAGCGGCGCGAGCACAGATTGACACGCCACAAACGGTTTAGTGACCTGCGTTCGATCAAGAACGAGGAGGGACCTCAGGTTTATGGAACCGCCGCTCTCCCCACACCTTGTAATGGCTAAAAAAAACCACACACACACACACCGCACACTGCAGATTGCATTCAGCGGCCATATAAGGTAGTGTGAAGGGCAAGAATTGGTTGTACAGTAGCCGGGTCTGCAAGCCAAAGGAATGGACAGCCTCAGCAGATCTACACGACGCAGCGGTCGAACACAGCGAGCCGAATCGATAGATGAATGTGAAATTAGGCCGCCGGTGGGCCGGCACGCAGGATTGCTTCCTTTTTGGCACTCGCGGGCCACAGATTCATTCCTTGTCACGTATCATGTCTGATTTCCGTACGCTTTGATCTTCGCGTAATATTGATGCCAACGGAGAGGAGTCGAACACGCGAGCGCTAGTGCGCGCGTAACGGCACCGGCGGAATAAGAACCCGCTGCTTTATTTTTTATTTTTATGACTTTTTTTTCCTCCGCTTTGAAAAATCCTCCCGCCATGCAGTGAGAGCTATCTCTAAGCTGCCACTTGAACGTTTGAAAGCGCGACGTTACGCCGCGTGCCATTAGGGCGGCCGAGCGAGCGAATGCGACGGAGACTGGAATTATTTTGCCGCTTGAAATGCCAGCAACGTGTGCGCTATCAATGGTCACGCAACAAACCGGCGTCCGTATATACGCGGCACGAGCGAGCACCCTAATTTGAAGGAACACGGAATTGATCCGTAATGCCCACAATGGAGTTAAAACGTCATGTCGTGATATGAAGCTCCTGGGTATACAGTAAGGAGATAAATTCAGCGATCCATATTTGAAAGAACAATACTGTCATTAAAGTTGTGAGAATTTACAAGGTGAAATATTTTTGGTTTGGTCCAGTTAGATAATTTGAGATGCGCAATCTGAAACGGCGCAGATGTAAAACGCGTCTTTTCTAAGGCGGTCAGGCTAAATGGTGTTCTTTCTTGATTCTTGGCAAGCAATATTATTATGCCCTTTTTAATATGTGTTTTACTTATATAGCGCGTGTATAATCATTGACACAGTAACCATACTGTATGTAAAACGCAAGCAAATATGCATTAGAAAATAAAATGTTAACCTGTTCCAATTACGATTATGGAAATAATGGCGGAATTAAAAACACTTTGCATATTCTGCCATCCAGATCGATGTACCCAGGTTTCGACTAAGTGGCATCTTTTCAGCGCGGCGTAGTTTGTGTGTTGTGCAGAAGCCAGCTACGAACCGTGATACTCAAACGTAACTCGCAGACGGTCAACGTAACGACGATGTTGGCGGACGACAATTCATCAACAGATCATTACGAAAAAATCAGATCCCAATCCCATTGCATCTGCGCGTTGCGTAAAACGAGTACCACTTTGTGGGCGGTCGACATTGTTCGTATTCTGGAGAGGTTGTCCTTGCGCGGCACCGGCTCAGGGCCACCGACAAAGATGAGCACTGCCCCATGCTGGTGTGAGTATTGAATACACTCTGGAATGGACTTGAGGATAATAAACATGCAGCGTCAAGCCGATAAGTGCTCGGTTAGCGCGGCGGAGTATTTGTGCTTGAACTAAAGCCATGCGTGGGTCAAAATAATCACAGAATCAGTGCTGTGCTATAAGCCCTACGCCAAACAAAGTAAATATTTGTTTTAAATGCACCATCGGTCCGATGCTCAGATGAGCACGGACCAGTATTCATCCCTGTATGTTGCCCTGAGCCACTGCTGAAAATTACACAATACCATAACAAGGACCAAGTCTTTGGGTATCGCTGCTGCCTCACAGCAACAAGGTCCCGGGTTCGCATCCCGGCTCGGGGGCCTTTCTGTGTGGAGTTTGCATGTTCTCCCCGTGTCCACGTGGGTTTTCGCCGGGCACTCCGGTTTCCTCCCACCGTCCAAAGACATGCTGCCAGGCTAATTAGCCTACTGAGTAAATTGCTCCAGGTGCCCTGCGATGGACTTGCGTCCCATCCTGTGTATAGCCCTGCCTCGCGCCCTGTGTCTGCCGGGATAGGCTCCGGCTCACCGCGACCCTGTACAGGATTAAGCGCTTTCTGCAAATGGATGGATGGACAATTTTGTAATGGGGACGGCACAGTGGCGCGGTGAGTAGTGCTGGCGCCTCGCTTCCAGAGCTCGTAAGCTCACCGGGTATTTTCTGCCGTAACAACAAACGTATCTCGAAACATATCAACGCGGCGAAGTGGAGTCTCCGGGAGCCGCATCTCGGCGGCATCGCTGCGAGGAGCGTTCCCGGCATCTGTTGTTATCTCAACCTGCACCGGGGGTGCTGTTTGCGTAAAAGCACTCGTTGGTAGTTTATAAATCAATACAAACATCAGCTGTAATAACAGCAATCGTAATAATAATAATAATGCAAGTTACAATTTGGCAGCGGTGAATGTTTATACATCTGCACATTGGAAGTTGGGCTTTTTGTTGTTGTTGTAGGAAATCGAATTCTGGCGGCTTCAACTGAGTTAATAACACCTCCACAAACCGCGTCACATTTTTGCCACTTGCACGATTCGTCGCGAATAATAAACAAAGACCACCCTAACGTAACCGGGGACAGTACGCCGGAACTCCGACGGGTACCGCTAAAAAAAAACCAAACCCTCGCGTCTGTATCTGTGGGCCGCACGCAATTAAATGGGGGCCGAAGCTTTAGCATCCTTTGTTTACACACTCGCTGTGCTCGGCTGAGATCCCCGGACGGAATGGAAGGTGGTGTGGTCTGTGATTGCGTGTCTTTCTCCTTTCAGGGCAATCATAGCACCGTCCCGACACGTCTGCTCGCAGCTATCATCCAATCCCATTACGTCCACACGAGGGTAATGAAAAATGAAGCTCCTTGTCCCCCCCCTTCCCAGCCGCACGGACGGACCCGGCCCGAGCGACAGCTTCCCAGCGACGGGCCTGATGGCTTAATTGCGTCACGGCGGCGTTCAGCGACGTGGCAGAGATTAATACGTGACTCCTTAAGACAACTATGATCGTGATGGTTGCTCTTAAGAGATGTTATTTCGGGAAAGCCGTGTTGAGCGTCCCCCTCGCCCACCACGCCTGACAATGCTTCCAACGCGGAAGGCGAAACGTCGCGAGGGAGAGAGGCAGAGAGCGCTCGGTGACACGGCAATCCCGAAAGAACAGCTCCGAAGAGCAACCGTCACGAATCGAGCCGCGAAAACCTACAACTATGGATCCAGTCAAAAAGCACACGGACACGCGTCGAGCGGGAGCTCCCGCGACACCGTCTGAGCCGGGGGTGGGGGGGTGGTGGTGTCCGGGCGACACAGCCACGCCGGTGCGAGGCACGCGGGGCATCCTCGGGATGCGAACCCGTCACGTGTGTGCGTCTGTGCGCGCGTGTGTGTACGTGCGTGTGTGTGCGTCGACGGGCCTTCGACACTTCACGCGGCCTCAAGGTGCATATGGCCTGGCACAGGCGACGTGGTGACGTCACCGCCACTTAGTGGCGAAGGACGGTTGTTGGTTGTTGTTGGTTGTTGGTGTGCGTGAGTGTGTGATTGCGCGTGCGTGTGGGCCCACGCGCGCGCCGCGCCTGCGCGGAGCTCTCGGCAGCCAAATTACTTGCCTGATATTTGACCTCCCAGAAGCTGAGGTCTCACAAGGGGGTCACGGGGAACGTGTGGCTGATAAATTGAAGGGTTTTATGTTTGAAATGAGCGCATTACAGGGAGAGAGAGAGAGAAAAAAAATCACATGACACTGCCGCACAAAAGCATACATTTCTGATCGGCAATGTCCCGCCATCAAATAACTTTGCTTTTGGTGTTTTGGGAAAAAACAACATCACTCGAGTTGGAGGGAAAAAAATGCTCGCCGTCTTTTGAACCGGGTTTAGCGTCTGTATGGATATATATACAACATATACCGTCGGTGTATATGTCTAAACACCGAATCAAGCGGATGGTGAGGTTTTAGCACTCGAGGCCACATTATTAATTCTACATTGAAAAAATATGATCTTGAAATATGAATACGGCTCTACATTAATGTCGGATGCATTGTTGCACCCTTTGTACACAGAGAGAAAAGACTGTCTCCTTGCAAAAGCAACCGTTCGGCTCCATTACAGGTCCTGAGCCAATCATGGACATTTCACATCCTCTAGGGAAAATTTAGTTTACCAATTCTGGACTCAATTACAAATGCGATGTTTTATGAAAATTAAATGAAGCACAATGGACCATAGATGCTAGTTCTATTGCGCGACGTGAATTTGATTTATAGACGCTGCTGTATATTATACTTATGAGCGGGGATATCGACGTTACATGAAATACTTTCAGGATATCTTTAAACCAAACGTTTCATTACATCACCGCATAGTACACGGAACGTTTTCCCATTAAGAAGTAGGATGGGTCATATCTGTACACGAGCGTTAACCCGAAGTGCCTATAACATTTGGGAATGTTAGTGTAAATGGAATGGCAATCAAATTACACAGTAAACTGAGGTCAAGAGGTCATCACGGGTAATGCCATTGATGCTGCCACACGTCTCGACGGCACGTGATGATGCCACCACGCACACCCACAAAGCGATGAACGATCACGCTCCGGTGCATCGAATGAACACATTTTCGAACGTAGAAAGTAACGATAAAAACAAATATATTTTTGTACTGATGTAGATTTTCACGGCTCGATTCATGATGGTACCTCTTCAGGGCTGTTCTGTCGGGATAGCAGTGTCGAGCAGCGATCTCCATCTCGCGTTTTATCATTCCACCGCCAGATGAAGCCCTCCGCGTGCCATTCCAGTCATGAGACTTGCTTCAGCACATCCCGCTACGCTCATCACACGTCGCCTGGTGCCGGCGGAAGCCCAGGACTGGTTGACGGTTCAGGTGTCACTCGCCACTCACGTTTAGCCCTGGCTGGGAATCAAACTCGCGCGTACGCTGTGTCGCAGGAATCCCGTTACGAGCTTGCAGGCTCGCCGGGTATTTCTTTCTGCTGTCAAAATCAACATCCGTAATCTGTAAACTCGGGTGCCCAAGGTTCGTCGTGCGGGCGTACCTTACGAGTCACGGTGCGCGGCGCGGGCGCACGCGGAGGTGCGCCGGGTTGCGCTCATCTCGCGTGGCAGCCCGCGAGCCGCGGGTGAAAATGAGAAATTTCGATAGCGGGGGCCCGGTCAGTGTTGATTCCCGACAAAGCGCGCTCCACGCAGGAGGGCAACGGAGATTCGACGGGGGACTGTGGGGCCCCCGTCGAATCATCGTCATCAGCGGCGGCGGCGGCGGCAGCGGCGTTCTAACGACAGCCTGATGAAGACCTCCTGATGAAGACCTCCTCAAATCATCCCCGTGGCTCGCGACGATGCGACGGCGCATCCGCCTCGCTCCCGCGCATAATCATCGCAATACCCTCCGCGCTCTAAATCCGCAACGGGGGGGGGGTGTTTCCCCAAATGCGATTTTATTTTACCGTTTACCCCCATCTAGCAAAACTCTGAAACACCGTCCCAAGACCGATCAATAAACACATCCCTCAAAATGTTGCAATATTACATTTATATCCCCCTGCCTTTTTTGTATCGGTTTCACAATTACCAGGGATGCCGCCTACGGTTGTGACGGTCGGCGCGCGGCTCCCGCGACCCAGAGGTGACCGGTTCGACCTCCCGTCGCGACAGTCGAGGCATTTTCAAGCGGCGGCATTGGACGCGTTTCCCCGGCGGCTGCTGCTGCGGCGGTGGCTCAAATAACACGCGAAACACGGCAGACAGGGAGCGGGTGTGCGTGTAAGTGAGATGTGGTTTTGGGAAGAAAGGCCCCGCGCCTCGCGCACACTCGGACAAGTACTGGCACACACTGCCGAGCACACATTCACTTTCTCTGGTCAACATCTGTTTCGGTTCTCCGCGAAAAGCACTTTCCAACATTTTGCGCCGACAGTCGAACTTTGTGCCGCTGCTTGCTCGCTGGCTGCTGCTGACAGTGAGCGGCTAGCAGTTGTTCGGGGCACGTGTTTGTCGAGTAAACCCGCGCTCTGATAAGGGGCACACACTGCCATTTGCTCTCGGAATTCTGGCGGAAATGTGACAGTGTCTCTCGTGTTCCCGTCCGAGGTCAGCTCAGCGGTAGAGTCGGCATGACGGAGAGCGGTTGGGAGCGTGAGGCTTGCACCAGGCTGGATTTGTGATGCTGACAAACGGCCACGAAGCAACGACACGTTGAATGTTAAGAGAGAGCGATTTGGAGGCGCGAGAAAACCACAGAGAGGCGGGGAGGGGAAAGGCAGCCACATGGTTAGCCCGCGCCAACATTTGTCAAACACTGTGAAGATGTTATCAGCCAATTAATAATTGAGATTTTATTTGAGCTGTTGGAGGAAGCCGTGGAACCTTGAGAAAACCTACGTAGCACAGGGGGAGAACACACAAACTCCACACAGAAAGGCGCCGAGGCGTGAATCGAATCGCCTCAGGGCTTTCTTTCTGTGAAGCGCGAATGTTACCACTGCACCACCTTGCCACCATTAGGAAATTCCCTCAGCTCACAATGAATTAAACCCCAACTGAGGGCAATAAAGCAACATAAAGAAAGAGCTACACCGTGTAATACCGTGTGTATATATATTTTAAGTTACCGGATTAATGTTAGTGGAACGCGCGTTGGTGTCGGTAAACATCGTGGTCCGGAAAGGTTAAAAAACAAATACCCCCCCCCATTATATTTCAAGGTCACATCAAGAGGTCAACTCATCGCACCATCGCCTGCGACTTTCTGCTCGATTCAGAAGCTGCTACAAAATTAACACCCGACCTCACAGGATGTGCGTCTCCTGTGTGCCGCCATTCGCCTTCGGGCCTTCCCCTTGGCCGCTGACCTCTGGGTGTCACTGCAATGGCCGTCTCGCGAAGCTGCCCTTCTCCGCCCCGCGCAGGCACTCCATCATCGCGAGCTGCTCCTCCCGGGAACATCTACTACTCTTCCCTTACACGTCACGCTACGGACTCGTGGACGTACTTCGCCGTGATGAAATCACGATAGTAAACGCCGTTTCATAAATGTATTTTAACAAATGTAATTTAGAACGCGTGGAACATATTCACAACAATGTCGAAGGTGAATTTAACTCCGAGGGTTTCATGACCAGTGTGATCCATAGTAAAGCTCTGTTTAAGGGTTTAGGTCATGTGAAAAAATATGTAAGTGTTGTGTGCCCGTCGATATGTTGGAGAATCAAGTTTGTGCTGCACAAACAGCACAAACTGCCCTGTGATGGACCGGCGTCTTATCCAGGGTATAGCCCTGCCTTGCGCCCTGTGTCTGCCGGGATAGGCTCTGACACACCGCACCCCTGTACAAGATTAAGCGGTTACTGACAATGATGATGATGATTTGGTTGTGAACACAGACGTTTAACGTGTGTTGTCACAGCTGTGGTCGGGAATCCAACTCAGCTTGAGACTACGTATTAATTTTGGGGGACACACTACGTATGCCATCGATAAATACGACACGAGGGGAATTTGCTGTTTAAAGCGACCCTGAGCGCTTCGCAAAGCTGGCGAGCATCTCACCGGTGTTGACTATTCTTCCACTTTGAGAAAACCACCTCCTTTGTTTGGAATTTAGCATTTTAGGATTATAGAAAAATTCCAGGCTGCCTTTCAAAATCCTTACCGTTGACCTTTAAGGGCTAAATCTATACACACACAAAATGGCAGAGGGTTAAACAGGATTACACACCTTCTAATCCTTCTTGCCCGTGCTCGGCTGCTAACATGTCACCCGGACATTCTCTACAAGATTTCTTATTTCAACTCGGCAAGCAAAAACACATTGCGGCAACAACACAGGTTATAGTTACTTGGCTATCTCTTGGTTGTATTTAAGACATTTTGACGGCGCATCTGAATAAACGTATTGCACAGTATTCTGTACTGTTGCTCGTGTAACCTTCTTAACGTGGATGGGGATTTTCCATCCGCCCATTGTCAAAAACCGCTTAATCCTGTACAGGGTCGCGGTGAGCCGGAGCCTATCCCGGCAGGGCCATACCCAGGATGAGACGCCAGCCCATCGCAGGGCACCGGGGGCAGATTTAGTCGGCAGGTCAATTAACCTTTGCGGCAGCATATATGTGGACTGTGGGAGGAAACCAGAGTGTCCCGCGAAAACCACCACGCGAACACGGGGAGAACATGCAATCTCCACACAGAAAGGCCGCACCCGTGCCGGGATTCGAACCCGGGGCCTTCTTCCTGTGAGGTGGCAGTGCTAGTCACCGCGTCACCGTGGCGCCCGGAGAAGGATTTTGTAAAATTCTAACAAGCAAGTGCCACACACCCAGTCCACTGTTTCTGTATGACAGCTGGATGTAATGTGTCTCTCTGCTGGCATTAACACGGGGCATTTACTCTCTAGCTATCGTCAGCTGAGTTCCGGATCGAAATGTTACACTGCTCTAGTAGGACCTGTCCCTGCATATCATGACCACTGGGGACATCCCACAACGTAGTACTCGTTTTAGTCACCCCCACCCAGCATCGGAGTTATGGGCCAAATCCATCCTTAACCAGGATTGGAACTCACTCGCTTCTCATTTCAAGCTGAGCGATCCTGTCACGGTGCCTTTCGGGTGACTTTAATGATTTTATTACAAATTAAAGCGGACACGCACATTTAAGATGGCAACAAATTATCGTTGGATGCGACAGCTATTAAAACCGTGCATGCTTGGCCATGCCTTGATTACACGGCCACAAACGTCATCACTCACAGCTCATTCCGCCGCCGACGCGCCTCCTCCTTCTCCTCTCGTCGTGCATTTTATTTTCTGCTCCGCTGCCTTTCCGCGCGCCGAACGCCGGGGGTTTGGGGATCACGCACCGGGAAAGCGCTGCGCCCCGCTACAGTACGGATCAATAGCCTCGCAGCACACGCGCTCTATCCCCACCATCTCTCTTCTCTCTTCCTCCATTACCCTCTCCATCACTCTCGCACTTCCCACTTATTCTGCTCGGTCTCTCTTCCCCTCTCTCTCCCCCTCTCTCTCCGCTGTCTCCCACTCAAAACTCGCGTCGCACGATTCGCATAATGGCTGGTGACACCGCGATGCAGTCCGGGACTCGCGCGCGTTCTCTCGCTCCCTGTATCTCCATTACACCCGATGCGCTTTTAAACGCCTCCGCACCAACGGCATTTGTCATTATAACAGGATTTTCCTGTTATGCAGACGATCAGGGCTTGCCGAGGAGCGAAGACTAGCGTAATATGTGTCCTGGGGGTCGGAGTCTTCTCGAGACCCCCCCCCCCTAGGGCAGTTTTATTGGCGATTCTGTTGCTGGGATCCTGGAGGACTTGGGGAGAAGAAAGGAGGCAGCCGTTTTGCTGCAGAGTTCCGCTGGAAATCCATTCGTTCATTCATTCATTGTCAGAAACCGCTCAATCCTGTTACAGGGTCGCGGTGAGCCGGAGTCTAACCCGGCGCTAAGGCAGGGCTTATACCTCGGATGGGACGCCAGTCCATCACAGGGCACCGGGGGGCAATTTAGTCCGCAGATTTTAATTTTAAGCTAATGACCTAAGTGTTTTCTCGCAAAACAACGTGGTAGAAATGTGACTTTGCAGTCACTGCAGTCGTGTGATGTTGTCACTTTCCTCCTAGAAATATGGAACCGTGTGACGCGGTGCGATAATTAACGGGTTCAGTGAAATAAAAATGAAGGCGCTGTGTTAGCGGTGCTTCTGTACCAGACGATCAACCCACGCGACTCATCACATTCATCATTAGCCGTATAAGAGGGAAATACAAAGTAGGCTAACATTTCAGGCAATGACCCTTCTTTCTACAGAGGCTAACACACACGTATTAATAATGCATCAACCTTTCTCAATCCGATGGCGGATGACACCCACCCCACCCCCCCGTGTTCGTCACGGGCGGTTGTTTGATCATACTTCACCATTCTAGTCAAGACGGGTTTGCGACGGGAGGCTTCAGGAACGGTGCGTATTCCGTACCTCGCTAATCTTAGCCACGGTGAGGAATCGAACTCAGGTCGCTGGATTCAAAGTGCACCGATGCGCGACCGCTGCACCGTGATACACAGTTGTGATCTGGCGAGCTAAGACGGACTGAGCAGTGAGGTGTTTGTCGTATAAGTCGGGTGTCTGGCTATTGTTTTGATGTAGGTTTTCACGGCCTGCTGTATGAGAATTGCTCTCAAGAGCCGCTCTGTCGGGATAGCCGTGTCGAGCGTTCCTCCTCTCTCCTTCGCAGCCATCGTCCAGCGGTGGATACACTACTGCTGCTGCTGATGACGATGCTTCCGACCGTATACACGTGGAAAAAGGCGGTGTGAAAAATCACGTTGGATCTTTACGGAATTCCTGCGACACAAGAAACACGCGAATTGACGAAAATATAGAAACATATAAAAATAACAAATTAACCAAACAAAAAACAACCATTCACACACAGCGACGTACATAAGTGACCAAATGAATCCAACAAAAATACAGCTGAACATTGCGATTGGGAAAAAATGTTTTATTGAGGGGGAACAAGTGTAACATTTGCGAGCATTTCAAACACAAATCAAGATTTGCAATCACAGCTCGGCAGAAATCTTAACTCTAATCGTGATGTACGGTTGCTCATCGCAGGCGGGTGTGTTTGAGAGAGTGTAACCGTCCGGCGCGCGGTTTTACGCGGCCAGCGCGGCTGAGGTTGGCGACGCGCGGGCGCTCGGCGCTCCGTTCGGAGCGCGGGGAGACCCCGTGTTCGGGTCGAAATTGGACGCAGGCGATGTTATTTCACCGCCTCGGGGTGATTGCGTCCGCGGGGAGCGCAAGGCCCCTCATCCCCGACGTCGCTTCGGCGAATCGAGAAATCTGCTCTCGTCAACGCGAGGTGTCAAGGCGCAGCCCTGCAACTCCACGGCGGAACGACTCCGCTCGAGGGCAATCTAGAGAGCCCAACTGAAGGGTATTTGGCCTACTCTTCCATTCTGGCCGGACGTATTGGAAGAGGTGGACGTACTCAGGCGTCGTCTCACGAAACTGTGGTGGCGGTGGCGGGGACCCCACTGGTACATCTAAGTGGACAGAGGTTGGGACAGAGAGGGTGTACGCTGCGGCATTGTGTCAACCGCGGTGCCAGGAGAAGTGGACCTCCAACCTCCGGACTGCAATGTCCGCCGTTCTGACCATTAACACCACGGCAGCATTCCGAACAAAGACAAAGATCCCCCGTATAGCCCTAACGGACTGTACGGCCAAGTGCCGTTAGCGAGTAGCACCTATAGCGCCCAGCACGGCACAAGAGAGAGCGGGCTGACCCAGCTTCACGTCTGGCATTCCAAACGGACACGGATATAGGATTCGTCCATATAAATAGCCGAGCGTATGGAATGTGCCAGGAACATCATTTTTTGAAGAAGAGGAATGTGTTTGAATTTACGTGACGAATCGCAGAGAGGGACAAAGTGAAATGTAACCGTCAAATATGACGGCGGAGCAGCAGATTTGCACAGCAGGGGTTGCAAGCGCAGCCGTCCGACAGATTCAAACTTACGTGTTTGTTATGAATCTCCAGGGCGATTTACAGTGTTTATCGTCACAGGACCGGGCGGCACGGTGGCGTAGCGGTGAGTAACGCTGCCGCCTCACAGCAAGAAAATCCCCGGGTTCGAATCCTGGCTTGGGTGCCTTTCTGTGTAGAGTTTGCATTTTCTCCCCGTGTCCGCGTGGGTTTTCGCCGGGCACTCCGGTTTCCTCCCTCAGTCCAAAGACATGCTACTGCTGCGTAGGTGAATTGACCTGCGGACTAAACATTTTCCCCCCGGTGCCCTGCGATGGACTGGCGTTTTATCCTGGGTATAGCCCTGCCTTGCGCTCTGTGTCTGCCGGGATAGGCTGCGGCTCACAGCGACCCTGACAATGGATGGATGGATCTTCACAGGACCAAGCGAATTCGAGAAACGTCGAGGCACGGTTACATAACGCAGCGGAGGAATCCGATTGCATTGACGTAAACACAAACACGTCGTTGAAATTACGTTCAACGTCGGTGACTTCTTCATTTTTTTTTTAGTGAAGGAATTATCCTCGGCATGGCCACACAACTCACTTGAACCCGGCGGTGGCAGCCCTAGTTGGAGCGATGCATCTGGGCGTTATTGCAAATCACTACTTTCCTCCAACTCTCCGCTGTTATGTTCAAGCGTAAGAAGTTTTTCCACTTGGACTGCATCCAAGGCTGAGCGCATAAACGCATGCAGTGCTCTGCCGTGGGTATAAGTGGCTCAAATGGATCTTTTATTGCAGTGGCAAAGGACCTAATAACGTCGCGACGCCGGTTAGCGACGAGGGGAAACGGGTGAGAAATGACAAATGGTGCATGAGGTAGTACAATGTTTAACTATTTTATCTATTTCCAATGTCACTTTGGTGCAACCCCGGGTCCATCCCAGGTCTCTTCTCCAGGTCTCACCCAGGTCTCACACAGGTCTCCCCCAGCTACAGTGCGCTGCGTGTTTGCCTCGTGGCGTGCGGAGCAGATGTGTGAGCTGCAATTCCCCGCGGAGCGTCACTGGAATCGGCCGTAATTGTTTAATTCTCACCGCGAGGGCAGAATATGGACAGTTAAGTAAATACACAGATGGCGATGTGCTCTTTTTTTCTACAGTAAAGAGAAAAAAATAAACACGTTTAATTTAAACTAGTAAACATAAAGATTTTTCTTATTGATTCCATTGATTTTTAAAGGTGCTAAAAATATAGTTGAATCAACTCTCTAAATGTTGTTAGTGGAATTCTATTTATTTTTTTGAAAGACAACGACTTTAACACATTTAATCACACGAAATTGTGGACTGCACAGTATTTTAAATGCGGCATAATCTATATTCCAAAAGTTAACATTATTGTATTGACGTCTG
>JAZEWU010000009.1:10001220-10023128 GCA_036362915.1 Geotria australis
ACGGGGCCGCCGTGCATGCCGCACTCACGAGTTACCGAGCGGGTCAATTCCCGAGCTCTTACAACACGGACACTTTGACCACCACACAGGTGCGAGCTACATACTGGCAACATACTCACTGGCAGTATACCCATATACCCACGAACTGTATACTCATTGACAATATACTTACCGATGTAGGTTTTCACGGCTAGATTCATGATTGTTGCTTTTAATTGCCGGTGAGTATTTTGCAGGGATCGTCGTGTTGGGATCCGGTTCCGCTAAAGCTGCGTGGTGGGATCCGGTTCCACTACAGAGGAGTCGGTCCCTGGAATCGATTTTGGGAAACGATATTTTGGAATCGCTCGCATAGTGACTCATTTAATAATGGAGCTTTTGCTGCCAGATAGATGCGTATTTTTAATAAAGAAAAAATAGCCATTGAGTTTTGAAACTCTCTACGGGATTCCTGCGAATTGACAAAAATATAAAATAACAAACTAAATCAAAACATCCCCATTTACACCGTATTGCACGTAAGGGACCAAATACAAACATAAAAAGTATATTCTTACAGTACGTTCGATTAAACTCTCGATTTGGATCGGTAGTGAGAATCGACTGCTGCGTGGATTGATTGCTAACGTTTCATAATAATGGACGCGCCCAGCGGCCAATGGCACCTGGGTCTGTCCCGTGCCCTCCTCATGCTATGGGGAAAAACCGGAGTACCCGGTGCAAACTCCACACAGAAAGGAACCCGAGCCGGAAATCGAACCCAGGGGCTTCTTGCTGCGAGATGGCAGCGTTACTCACCGCGCCACCATGCCGCCACGTGACGTCCGTCTCTCTTTTCACTTGTGTTATGAGTGTTGCTTTAAGTTTAGATCCTATAAATAAGATGCAGAAAGCAGTAGTTGTATCAAGGGCCTTAGTGTGTCTCGCCGCAACCCTGTACAGGATTAAGCGGTTTCTGACAATGGATGAATTAATAGTTGTGTCGATGCGTGGACATCGAAAGGGCTCAAACGCGCACAAGTATCCGGTCTGTGGGTATCTTTGGGTGTTTTGGGGCTCATTGCTAAACCTCGCGCCCGTCAGCCACACTAAGGCACCTTTCGGATTATTTGGGTTCAGTGTTAACTCCTGAAGCTTTGAGATCTGGACCAAGGCTCCTTTAGGGTTCTTAGCATTCATTGTTGAGTAGTGCTGCTGTCTCCCACCAAGACGCGTCTGGGTTTGATTCCTGGCTTGGGTGCCTTCCTGCATGGAGTTTGCGTGTTCTCCCCCTGTCCATGTGGGTTTTTTGTCGGGTACTCCGATTTCCTCCCACAGTACAAAGACATGCTGTCTAGGTTAATTGTCCTCACTAAATTGACCCCGGTGCCCTGAGATGTTGTGACTTGCTTACCGCTCACCGCTGGACAACTGTTAAAAGGATCTACATAGTTCAACAGTTCCAGCTTAAATAAATACTGACCGACAATGTTAACAATTGTACTGATGTAGTTTTTCACGGCTCGCTTCATGATGGTTGCTCTTCAGAGCTGTTCTTTCGGGATAGCCGTCTCGACTGATCTCCCTCTCTCCTTCGCGACGTTTCGCCTCCCACGTTGGAAGCATCATCAGTATTTCGCAAGGACAGGAGCCACATTAACAAACAGCTTTGTCAATGGCAGGTGAGTATTTTTGTTAAAGCACACTTGCAGCTTATCCACGCTTTTATGCAATTGCTTTGTGTGAGGTAATGCAACGTGCTTCCGCGTCCCATTGTTTCACTAACCACTGGGCAATAAAGACAAAAAAAAAACACAACCACGGTGTAAAGTTCATGTTTTAAAGATTTTTATTTCAATTTAGGCCCGCATTAGAATTCATGAAGCCTCACACACAACTGGGCTTCTCTCCTGAGAGCATCTTGACATTATGACACTGCCATTATAAAAAAAAAACCCAACCCAACAACGAAGCTCTGACTGGCCTGCCAATGTGTCAAAAGATTGTCAATTGGACTTTGTGTGTAATGGAGGAGGACAGGGTAGAATGCATTTACAGTCTCTGCCTGACTTACGACATTTGCGACTTACGATCACCCATACTTACGACGGCCGTCCCAGTAACCATTGGAAAAAAACCCTGCTTAATCCTGTACAGGGTCTCGATGAGCCAGAGCCTATCCTAGTAACCATATTATATTATTTTCGAGTCCCGACGGTCGGTCGTAAAGTTTAATGACGACCGTTCCAGATGTGCTACAATAACATCGGGTCTCAGTCTGTGTTTGGGTGTCTAGCAGCCGGTTGTGTTTTGTTTACAAACTGTTATAAGGGTATTTTCGACTCGCGACCAGATTGACTTACGACGGGGTCATCGGAACGTAACCCCGTCGTAAGTCGAGGAGAGACAAAACTGGATAGCTCGACGCTGCAGATTTAATTTAACCCTGCATGAGAATCGGGCTCCTGCGATGGACTGGCGTCCCATACTCGGTGTTCCCCTGCCTTGCGCCCTGTGTCTGCCGGGATAGGCTCCGACTCACCGCGACCCCTATACACGATTAAGCGGTTTGTGAAAATGAATGAAAAAAAAATGAGAATCTGGCTGACGTGTCGCATTAACCCCATTATTCACCCTCCACTCGCGCATTCACTCGCCTACTCTTGATTGGCAACCATTCTTCCTTCAAGGCCACGAGTGATGCCCATAATTCCCTCCCCTGGATGTTCAGTCCGGCCTTCCTCCTGATCAACCCTAAGATGAAGATCGTATTTCCAATCACCCAGGCCCCTCTTACTGTCGCTCATTTAGCCTCTAACCTTGACGCAATTATTTGACCGGAAAACAGATCCAGCATGTATCTACGAGGGGTTGAATCCGTCAATCATCAGGGTTAAACCTGGTATTTCACCTGTTCCTACGACCTGACGTGGCGTAACTTTAATAGTAGTACCGTTTGTAATGCGCCGCGCAAATTTCACGCCTGGTCATAGACGAGACGCAGATATGGAGGCGCAGCGAAGGAACCGCAGAGAGGGAAGTGTGTGCCAGGCGGTCAACCGGCGCCAACCCGCCAGACACTACTTCATATTATAATGTTATCGGCCATT
This sequence comes from Geotria australis, assembly GCA_036362915.1. Taxonomy (NCBI): domain Eukaryota; kingdom Metazoa; phylum Chordata; class Hyperoartia; order Petromyzontiformes; family Geotriidae; genus Geotria; species Geotria australis. The sequence goes on from JAZEWU010000009.1 coordinate 10,004,310, forward strand.
TAGCAATGAGTGTTTTTTTAGTTGTGGGAGGAAACCGGACACCGTGGACGAAACCCACGCAGAAGAGGGGGGAGAGCATAACACAAACTCCAGCCAGAATGGCGCCCGAGGCGGGAATCAAACCGCCTCGGGCAGGATATTATTTATGTGCGGCACAGACGTTACTGCCGCCCCAACCAAGCCCATCCAACTTTAGTGGTTCCAATTTATTTAAGCAGCCAGTAAGAATTACAGCCCGATACGGGTTTAAAATACACTCATAATGAAGTTAAGCCATTTTAAAAAATATATATCATCGGTTGTTACGTCTTTGTCTTGATTTCCGCGTACGCCTGTCTTGCCGGTGACACCGCACGGAAGAAAACATAGCGCCATCAATACTGTATGTGCCGTGGTCTCCCCGCGCGTACCACCGCGTACCACCGCGCCGCGTGTCAGCGTCCGCTGGGAAAGTGCTGCCGCCCTTCGTTAATTAAAAAAACATTGCACAGTTGTACCTATTTTCCCTCACGATATTTGGAACTTGTTACACGGAATTATTTCCCATTTTCTAACTTGATGTATGGCACATTACCGCCGGCATCGCGCGCACGTTATTTGATCCGAGGCTGCGGAACTTACTCGTGTGGGTTTTCACGGCTCGATTCATGACGGTTGCTCTTCGGAGCTGTTCTTTCGGGATAGCCGTGTCACTGGGCGAGCTCCCTCGCGACGTTTCGCCTCGCAGGCTTTGGAATTTGACCCTCTGCGGAACGTTTTGCGTGCCACGTGCCAGGCTGATAATTACGCGCACACGGTGAAGAACGCACCGCTTTACAAATTCAGATCACGATTTCTAACCTTGCTATAAATAATTATCGCGCCGCTTCCGCAAACAACGCCAATTTGCATTGGCGTTGTTTCCCCCTCGTGTCTGTCTCTCTGTCTTCCTGTCTCTGTGTCCCTATGTCTCCCCCTGTCGCTCACCCTCCCTCCCTGTCTCCCTCCGTGTTTGTCTTTAAGGAAGTGACGGCCATCTTAGGGGACGCTGGCAGATTTTGCCGCTCTTAAGTTTGCCAGTTTCACGACTTTTCAGTGTATTCTAAGCAGCCTTAATCATTTATTTTTTGTTGCTTTGGTTTTTGGTTGTTTTTTCTTTCGTTGTTGACATGCCGTTCTCTTCACGGCCCTCGTGCAGCGCGGTGTGACCCTCGGGTGAAAGGCGCTATATAAAATGCTATTATTATTATTATCATCGTAGCGTCGTGAGATAGTCTGTTGATATATTTATATTATTTATGAACACAAACAGCCAACGATGCACGCGAGAGGACGTCTACCCTGGAGATGGAGCAATGAAATCAGCTCGTGTGCAGGTGCTGGGTGGATTGCCGTATCGTCCTACCATGAGAGATGGTGACCACTTGGGAAGCTTTCATCCAGCAGTGGATTGATCATTCTCAATGACGATGGTGATAAATCCGAATTGTATTGCTGACTGCACGCGTTTGTAATAAAAATACGATGCGGCTCTCATGGTCAACTGTGGTCTGTCTTATTTACAAGCAGGTAATTCGACGTTTTAAACAAACCACGACGCCCTCGCGAACCTGACACAACGCAGCGACACGCAGCGAATGGGCTGTCTGAAAAATAAAACAATGTACAAACGGACAACATAACAAATACATATTTCAAAAAGAAAAAATGTACGGAGATGGGCGAGAGCGGGGAATGAAACGGAAGGAGAAATACTAAAAAGTAAACAAAGAAAAAGAGAAATAGAAGTGCCCAAGATCTGCTTCAGAATCAATCCTGGGTAAATTATTAATACGACCAGGCCAATTTTGCTCTAGGCAGTTTTCATTATGGCTGACAGATCATCGAGCAGGCCTATCGCTCGGGGCTCAGCTAACCAGATTCCCGAGACAGATACAAAGTGCCTTCATCAGGGCAGGTTTGGACCTCTTGCTGCCGTGCCGAGCAGAGAGCCGCCGACGCGGCCGCTGTGAGATGAAGTGAAAACGGCGCCGCACGCACAGGCGCCAGACGCAACACACACAACACACACTGGCGGCGTGTCTCTCCACGGTGGCAGAGGAGGAGGAGGTGGAGGATGACCAACGCGCCCTGAGGCAGGGAGCGATGTGGGCTGTCGGCACCCGCCATCCCCCCGTGGCACACACTGCCCGGTCGGGTGCACTCTTTTGATAATAATTAATGATAATTTTACAGTTTATAAAGCGCAAATATTATGATGTTATCGGCCAAATAATTAACGAGTGTTTTTTTTTTTCAAATTGTGGGAGGAAACCGGAGAACCCGGAGGAAACCCACGCAGAACAGGGGGAGAACACACAAACTCCGCACAGAAAGGCGCCCGAGCCGAGATTCGAACCCGGGTCCCTTCTTGCTGTGAGGCGCAGATGTTACCAGCGCGCCCGTGCCACGCTACGACCCAGGTGTGGAAGAGCACTTGGCCGACGCTCCGTTCACCGTCTCCCGCGGCTGAGTGTTAAAATCGCGGACACCACAACCCGCGCCTCGGGGAAGTTTTCACGAGCGACGGCGTAATTGAATTAAGGGTTCCTCGCTATTTTTATCTCGCGTCATGGTTATCAGGGACATTATCTGCCTCCAAATATCGATCGCTATAATTATGGTTACCAGGGGTCCTCTTCATTGCGGTCATTTTCAGCATCAGTGTCATCGCGATCATAATTACAATTATCATTAACACAAATCTATCTCCATTGCCTCATCAATCATCGTTAATCAATGTATCAATTTTTAAACAGCGGAAATGCGACAATAAAAACTAAAGGTTTCGGATGCATCCTTTCTGACGGATGCGGCACACGTTGCTTCAGAGCTGACAGCCTGTATGCGCTTCTTTAAATTACCCCGAAACGTGACGCTGGGGCGACATTTAAGATTTATTTTTTGCCAGCGTGCAATCGTTCCGGCATTTTAATAGCCAAAGTACAGCGGAGTGTTCGTTCCTCGAGTGAATAATCACTGCAACTATTTCTCATTGCAGGGCAAAAGCATAAGGACGAAATTATTTTAGCAAGCGAGCCGTGTGGCCAGGCGTCATCGATTAGATCTGTGTTCATCATTAACAGGCAGCAGCAGGGGCCACAAATTCATTAGGCTCTACATAACGGCAGACACTGTCCTCCTATAAAGCTCCCCTTGAGATCATAATTAATTAACACTGCTTAGAAGTGCCACGCTGCTTTTCGCACCACAATGACTCATTAGCAGCCGTAGAAATGGAAACCGAATACTTTAAATAATGAAGATGATGCGCCGTGTGCTTTCCTATACAGAGGAAATGGAGCTTCTCACGTCGCCACCTGGAGACATTATTATATACATTTGTGTTTCTCCGAATCAACACAGTTCGACAGATCACATACTATGTTTTGCTCTTTGCAAATGACAGCAATGCAGTCTTTCCTCGGCTTACGACGGGGTTACGATCCGATGACCCCGTCGTAAGTCGATTTGGTCGTAAGTCAAAAATACCATTATAACAGTTTGTAAACAAAACATAACCAGCTGCTAGACACCCAAACACAGACTGACAGCGCGGCCAGCCGATGTTATCGTACTAGTCGTCGTTAGACTGTACGAACAACCGTCGGGACTCAAAAATAATATAACAGGGTTACTGGGACTGTCGTCGTCAGTCCGGGTGGTTGTATGTCGCACGTAAGTCGAGAAGAGATTGTGTATATTTTGAAAGGCGCCACTGCTGTCTGTTTGACGAATTAAGACAAATTATGCTTCCAATTTTATTGTTTGAAAAACGCAAACTTTCTTTTTTAGTTCTACAAAATAATACAGCAACAACGGCAACTTTTCCCGAATAAAAATCATTGTACGTATCATCCCTAAACGTGAATAGCATGTGTTTATGTTGCAAGCATCAGTCTCACGGTGGTGGATGGTGGAGCGTGCAAGATGGTTGCCTCTGGCTACGCAGCCTTCACAGCGGTCTCTGCTTCAAAATCATCGCCGAGAAACTTTAGGTGCAAGACTTTAACTCATACGCGAGCCTTGATTGCGCGGGTAATGCTCCCGCAAGATGTTTCCCGCAGTGAAACGCCGTAAGAAGTGCGATTGACGGTTCTGGTTCGCGCATCAAAACGACGGAGCAATTTGGCATTGGGGGGAAATCTCGCGTCTTCGGGGCCGTTTTCAAACTGTCCGAGAATGCCGCCGGCTCACCGCAACAACGCGCGCACACGCGAATTTACGATGCGCGGCGAGACATTACAAATCTCGGGCCTCGTGATTATGGCCCAAATGAGCCGTACGGAGCGCCAAGTCGTAAACCGTCCCGAAAGCCCCGAAACGAGCTATTTTTCACGCGGCCTACAACACCCCCCCGCGGTGGGCGGCAGCGTTCACAAAGTTTTTTTTTTCTCGCGCGTGCGTTACCGTCGTGATATATCGAGATCGTGATGACCTTGACATGCTCTCTGCCCAGGCCGCCCAGAATAGCTGACAACGGCGCTTTCATAACTAAGCAACCGGAGTGCAAAGAGCACACCGCTGCTAATCTCCCAAGTATTGTGCGGCTGTCACCGCCTCGGACCAACGTTCCCGGCTTGATCCGAAGGGAGGGAACGAAGGCCGGTACTTTCTACGCGTCCCGGCGAGAGGAGTGTAGCTCTCTGCGGTTGACGCAGGCAGCGCGGGTAGCGCGCCGCTAAAGCCTTCATTGAAGAACGAGACGCGTCGCGGTGAGAATGTGTCACGGAGCGAGCTACGCTCTCACGCTGCGTGTGCTGATGCTCGCCCGTAAGCCAGCTGCGGGGAGGCGGTGGTGGCGCTGGTGGCGGCGCTGGTGAGTGGCGGTGCAGTGGGGGAAAAATAAAAAAACATCACCGTCGGAACGTACCTCCTACAGCCACATAGAGACTCGGAAACAGAGACTCATAGAGACACAGAGGCTCACAGAGACACAGAGACTCGTAGGGATACATAAAGGCTCATAGGGATACATAGAGGCTCACAGACATGCATAGAGACCTACAGACACATAGATACACATAGAGGCTCATCGAAAACCGTAGAGAAAATCGTGGTGACTTAGTGATTGACAGGTCGCGTGTGGGTGGGGTTAAGTGTGGGTACTCCCACCCCTATCCAGCGTGGGAGGGCAGGTCACATGCCCTCTGGAGGGGTTCCCTAGAGCTTCTTTGAGTGATGGTCCTTCCGTCAGCAGTGGCTTGAGCAAGAAATTGCAGTGCTCCACCTTCACCTACCGCTATACATGACTACAAATACACTATTAAAAGCCACCCGAAAAAAAGCAAACAAATACTGAGCTCCTTCTGCACATTCAATCCATCCTGAGTGGAGATTCTATCACCTGTGTGCTGCTGAACCCACAGACAGGAACCGTGGTATTATTCCTGATCCTGAGCTCTGTTCCTTCTCCCCTAATATTTCACAGGTCTGCGAGCTGGTACACTCGCCCTGAAAACCCATAAACACTCGGGTCTATCCCGTGACCTTCTGCCTGTGAGCCATCACCACTCCATGCAGGCTGACTTGACCCCCCCCCCCAGCGGAATTTAAAATCGCGACCTTCCGATTGCGAATTGAGTGTACCCAGCCTGGAATGTGCGCCTCGGTGTTTCATCACCACTTACGGGAGTGGTGGGCGACAGCTGTTATTACGCTGTGTGTGGGAGAGACTACAAATTGGGCACCCTTCGAGGTGTTTATTTTTTCTCCTTAAATCTGACGTGTAAAACTATGCGCCAATTTAACGTCATACCGATCTGGATTTCGGAGAAACATACGTGAGATGGTATTCTGTACTGATGTAGGTTTTCACGGCTCCATTCATGACGGTTGCTCTTCAGAGCTGTTCTTTCCGGATAGCCGTGTCACTGAGCGCTCCCCCTATCTCACTCGCGCCGTTTCGCCTCCCACGTTAACGCCTGATGATGCTTCCAACGTGGGAGGCGAAACGTCGCGAGGGAGAGAGGGAGATCGCTCGACACGGCTATCCCAAAAAATTGTATTCCTTCACTTATGTCGTATACTCAAAAAATAAACCAGTGCGTGCGTTAAGTTGCAAAGTCACGTGCCACGTTTTAACAATACGTCGGTGGACTGTCAAATGTTAGATTCTTTGCACGTGACGGGAAGCTAACACGCACGGAAAACACACGAGCGAGGCTCGCAGGAGTAGGTGGGTTTTGCCAAATGACCACATCACAATGCCACTCCGTTCTGGGTCATATCCAGGTCAGGCACGAGTGATGGACAGTATTCGCGCTCGGACATTTAGCGAGCGCGCCGCGGCGTGCATCATCGGAGACAGTACACAACCGTAGCGCGTCCGCTTTGGCAAAAGCACCCTCGTTCTCTGCGACAAATACTAGAAACGAGCGTGTCGGGGAGCAGTGGCCACGGGGCTGCTTAGCGTTTTTGATTAATGGGATGAAGGCAAGTTCAGAGTGGCGCCTTTCTCAGTGAGGAATGGGGGCGGCACACATCTCCATCGGTGGGGCGGAGTAAGCGGTGGACATTATACATTCCCATGGCAGGCAGCATTCTCTCCCGAGGATGAGCACTGTTTGACTTCCACACAAGATTGAATTAATTGAATTGACCCCAGGAAGATAATTATCCGGGTCGACTCCCGGGCAGCGATTTGAACTCGCGATCGTCCAATCGTAAGTGGAGCACTCGACTAACAGTTAAAGCCAGGAAGATCATGTTTTATTATTATTTATGCGTTTTGTCAATTATGTGCAATGCTGTGTGTAAATGGTTATTTGTTTTGTTTTTTGTTATTTTTATACTCGTATCAAGTGCCTTCAATTCGCGTGTTTGTTGTGTCGCAGGAATCCCGTAAAGAGCTTGCAAGCACACTGGGTATTTTTCTGCTGTAATAATGAACACATTTCTATCTGAGCTAATTTTACCGATATCCATGCAATCGCTTTGTCATGGTCGGCCATGATCTATCTACTGCTGCAGGCTTCCCCAAGGTTGTTGCACCCCACACAGTCCCGCGATGCTACAAAGCAATCTGGCCGCTGCACATGAGTTGACCCCATCACTCCATCTCCACAGCGGTTGACCCCTCAGGCATATTCCCTCCAGGCTGCAGCATGCCCAGGAGGACGTCATCACTTCCAGAAGCGTGTCCCGGACAAGCCCTTTGTCACACTTAATTATAATTGACAGTCTTTTTGACAATCCACTGAAGGCTTCGGAGGTTCTTTAACTATATTTCACCACGATGGTCAGAGGAGCTCAGTTCACGGGGGTCCCGGAACCGGTTCAGATATCACTCACCACTGATGTCAGTCAAGGCCTGGAATCACACTCAGGTTTCTGGATTCGTAGCACAAGTGTGCTAACCACTGCGCCACCACTCCACCCCGTATCATAACTAACTATAATAAGAATCTATTTTTAAATCGCGCACATATTAATTCAATGTCAAAGCTATTAATTCGAAGAGAAAACACCTCGGAGGCGCGAGGAAACCGTAGAGAGGCGGAGGAGGCAGCCAGGTGGTTTGCCAGCGCCAACATATTGCTACACACTGCGTCCTTTTTTATTTTATTGTTATCGACCAATTAATTAACATGCGTGTTTTTTTCAAGTTGTGAGAGGAAACCGGAAAACCCGGAGGAACCCCACGCAGAACTGTGGGAGAGAACACACAAACTCCACACAGAAAGGCGCCCGAGGCGGGCTCCACACAGCGTAACCTGGCTTTTTCAGATTCTATGTCTGGGTATGGTGACTATTCAGCACAGGGCCTAGGTATTAGCTGATTAGTTCCGAAGACACGTGTGATCAATCAGCATCGGTGATCAGTCACTGGTTGCTGTAAGAAAGAACAATCCCGTGGTCCTTAGCCAACACTTTACGGCCGTACGTTAATGCTACACAAGTGAATGAGGGTATAAACGTTCACGGCCATTATGTTTATAGACGTTATAACACTAACCTAACACACAAGTGCACGCTCGCTGGCACGGAAATAATGCAACTCGCGCACGCCGACAGCCCTTACAGCACTATTAACACGGGCTATTGTGTAAAGTGTGGGCGACACGGTGGCGTAGCGGTGAGTAGCTCTGCCGCCTCACAGCAAGAATGTCCCGGTTCCAATCCCGGCTCGGGGGCCTTGTGCGGAGTTTGCATGTCCGCGCGGATTTTCGCCGAGCACTCTGGTTTCGTCCCACAGTCCAAAGACGTGCTGCTGCATAGCGTAATTGGCCTGCGGATTACATTGCCCCCGTTGCCCTGTGATGGACTGGCGTCCTATCCTGGGTATGGCCCTGCCTTGCGCCCTGCGTCTGCCGGGATAGGCTCCGGCTCACCGTGACCCTGTACGGGATTAAGCGGGTTCAGAAAATGGATGGATGGATGGAATATCCAATCTGCCACCGTGACGCATCGCTCGACTCACAACTCGGAGTTTAAAGTTTGTGCACTTTAAACTCTGCTGGGGGAGGGTGGTCAACTCAGCACAAAATCTATCGGGGGTCAATAAATTGCGTACCGCTTTGTGAGCAGTCAGTGTTGAGACTGGCCCCATCACAGGAATGTGGACATTTCACCACTGGCGTGGCACGGCTAATTGCTGCTGAATGCTCATTTGAGCACGGGGACTTGGCAATTCCACACGTTGGAGTACTACACCGAACGCTTTTGTAACAACTGATCCACAACCCAGGTCTGGCTTTCAGGGGCCTGGATTCTGCCCGTCTCACTTTGGACACATTCCCAGAATTCTGTGCTTCCTGGGGCCCCTGCAACGACTGTCAGATGCAAGCGCTCGCTCACAGGAAATGGCGCTATCGACGTCAACACAGAACCGCTCCAATTCCAGCTCAGCCATTAGCTGTAAGAGCCGATTAGAGGACAGGTTCTGGGGGCCATGACATCGCTTAATCTGGGGATGCTGTCTACTTCACTCCATACTTTCAGGTGGAATGACAAATGTTTTTCAGAATTTTAAACCGTTTCGTTTCCAGTGAAATGCATTGCGCACCTCCTGTTTAAGGTCGTGCTAATTTAATTTTGGTTGTACAAACGGTAAGTGGGTGAACTGTTTATTTGCTTCACTCCAATTTGTTCACCGTTGAACGAGTTATTTTGGACGACTGTCAAATATGTAGAATGTCGCCTCATATCAACACCGTTCGGTGCTTGTGACGGCTACCTGCAGGCATACAGCTTAATACAAAAAAGAGAAAAGGTTTCAGTGATTGACCCAGACCAATCAGTTTCAAGGACAATGCATTAATTGTACTGATGTAGGTTTTCACGGCTCGATTCATGATGGCTGCTCTTCACAGCTGTTCTTTCGGTATAGCCGTGTCACTGAGCGATTTTCCTCTCCCTCTCGTGACGTTTCGCCTCCCACGTTGATGCCTAATGATGCCTCCAACGTGGGAGGCGAGACATCGCGAAGGAGAGGAGAGCTCTACACGGCTATCCCGAAAGAACAGCTTTGGAAAGCAAGTCTCAAAAATCGAGCCGTGAAAACCTACATCGGGACATTCTCGATGTTTAGTTTACGGGAAAGAGACAACTTGGTAATGCCATATGTTTTCTGACAGATGAGTGAAGCTGATAAAGAAACGCCGTGCAAGCTGATGGCAGAGGAGATGAACTCAGGCTCTCTTAAGTGGTGGCTCACTGAAAAATGGAACGACGCATAGAGAGCATCATTCCCCTTAGACACGCAACCACCAATCGAATCTTTTCTTAAAAGCCATGCACAGAATCATTGGGATGTAATACATTGCTCCCAGGTAGAAAAAAAACCCCTCCACAAATTCACCGCTGGAAAGAATACGGGCGCCCTAAAGAGCAACAAATAAACGGTGAGGTTATAGTTTAAATTATAATCCTAAAATGTTAAAGCATTTTAACAGATTAATCCTTATGTTTTAGACTAGCCCAATGTGTGTATTAATTTCTACAATAATTAAATAGATTGTAACAACTTTGCAGGGCCGTTCAATGTGACGATTTTGTGCTGTACGTGTCCCGGACAGAGCAGCATTTTAAATGACTTCCAATTAACTGACAACTACTAGATCTGGGAATTAATTTCAAATCCTATAAACTTTATTTAAACAGCTTAATGGAAGCACTTAAGTTGACACAGAGCGGGAAAGGCTAATGGCATCTGACAAGCACCCTCTACGCGGGAGCCTAAAAGATCAATCCCAGCTAATTGATCTATTTGTTCAGGAACGGCATCGCACCCATCACTCCACGTCTCAAACATATTGACATACAATCCCACCCATTGATCACGTTTGTTTCCATATCAGTTAAGGTGCTCTATGTTCTCGTTCTATAAAACAAGTGGCAAGATAACCGCTTGATAACGGCCCGTTATCGAACTTGGCTGCAAACACTCGGCACGAATGCTACGGCCGCCGTTAAATCGCAAGACCGTGTTCTCTCGTGAAATAGTGGCGGCCGGGATTGCCATGTGGCAGGCTGCCCGCCGTCCTAGCTTCACGAGCGACGAAAAAAAAAATACACCGCTAATTATACACGGAGAGTCGTGAGCCATTAGAAGCACAATGAGATCCAGATTTGGGGTGTTTGTTGTTTAAAGATGAATGGTACGAACTGCAACACTCTGTCAGAGGTGTCTCTGTGGTGTTTTAAGATCGTAACACTTGGTTCATTGCCAGAAAGGGTAAAAACGTCGTGTTTTTTTTTACATCATTTGTAAACTGGCAAAAAATGGTAGACTTAATAGCTCGACCCGAGCATTGTCCAAAACTGCTTGCCTTTCGGCAACTCTTGACTAGCACTAAGTTTGGGTTCTAAGGAATCCCATCTCTGGTGTGGGCCAATCAGTTTTAAGGACAATGCATACAGCATCAAAGCATTCTGTTTTCTTGTTTTTGCCACAAGCATGTGTTTGTGCTGCTTGGAAACTGGACAAGCATGTGTTTTAACACATGCTTGTGCTGCTTGGAAACTGAACACTTTGTAAAAGGAGTCTATTTGGTGTTTTAACATTTTAACACTTGTTTCATTGCCAGAAAGGGTAAAACATTGTATATTTTTACATCAAAGACAAGCTTTCAAGAAAATGCACCAGAAATGTATGATTTTGACGTTTTTATTTGCTATAAATTACGACCAAAATGTGTGTTCAGCATCAAAGCACCATGAAAGTAACTTTTGTCCGTCAAATATTCCCCTACAGAGAGCATAGCACTGCCGCATGTCAAGGAATGACCACGGAAGACGCTGCTGTAATGATGTAGGTTTTCACGGCTCGATTCATGCTGGTTGCTCAAGGAAGCAGCATCAGGCTTCCAACCTGGGAGGCGAAACGTCGCGACGGAGAGAGGAAGGTCGCTCGACACAGTTATCCCAAAATAACAGCTTTGAAGAGCAACCATCAATGCATTTATTATCACTTGCTCGTCTCCGTTTCCCCGTGCACACCTGCGCTTCCTCGCTAAATCTGCCGCACGAATTTCTGGGCGTGATCCTTCATTCTGTGCTCTGCTAAGCTATCGAACTTCTCGCCCACTTCTGGTCTCAAAACTATTTACAATTTACAGGTTTGTTTCAACTTCGTGTGAATCACTTATCATGGTCGGATCTGCCCTGCTGACGGTCATTAGGCTCGCAATAGGCCTAGATCTTTTGCCAGCAACTTTCAATCTTGACTAATGGTAAGTTTGTGCTGATGAAGGGTTGTACGGCTCGATTTAAGAGAATTGTTCTCCATAGCCGCGTCGAGTGTCGAGAGAGGGAACACGCGACACGTCTATCCCGAAAGATCATCTCTGAAGAGCAACCATCATGAATCGAGACGTGTAAACCTACATGAATTCTGAACGTTTTATGTCATTCTCGGATGTGATGCTCAGCTGTTGAAGAGGGTCCTGGAATGAAACAACTGTTCAGTGTAGCTCTCGCTCACCGGAATCAAAGCTCAGAGATTCAGTCGCATATATAGTCCGGATAAAAAGTTGTAACGATGGATATTTACATCGGTCAATTTCTACGATTCCACTAGATGCCATTTTCAATTATTCATCAATACGCACTTTGAAGTCTTTAATAGCATATTCGTGGTAGTGCCTTTTAACTAGCTTCAGAATATTTTTTAAATATTTAAGCAAGTTGTTTTTACTCCCATAAAATCACCAAGTGCTGCAGTGATCGTTTATATTACACATTAAAGGTGATCTTTAATATTTCATGGCAAAATATATGCCTTTCACCGGACCATTCAAAGATCCGATGCATGTGTTTTGGGATTTTACTTCCCGATTTACATGAATAATTTTGAAAGCCAATGAAACTGAACCACATACGAATTCTCCCTGATAATCTAACTAATTCTTTACAGCCACGCCAAGGTGGAACATTCAGCACCAATCCCAACACACATGCATAGTCACCGTAAAATCCCAGTGGTGCTAAAAATCACCGATAGATAGATCGTTGTTTATTATTAAAGCAGAAAAAATACCCAGGGAGCTTGCAAGCTCTTTAAGGGATTCCTGCGGCACAACAAACACGCGAATTGACCGATACAGCACAGCGAGGAATTGTCACAATTCGACACAATTCGAGTCAACAACCGACACTCCTTTTCCAGTTTTCGCATCTCGTTTGAACCAGAGCTGCACGTAGCCTAATTTTAATGGTACATATTGCACAGGTCGTGCGAGGTGGGGTAAATTATGGGTAGCCCGATCTCTTCAAAGAATTCTGGCTGGTGTGGAGGAGTGGGCCCAATATCCTCAAGAGCCGCGAGCGCCACCTAGTGGTCCGTGGACCTCACTCAAGTAGGTGAAGGGGGCCTAGAGGTGTACAAAAGTTCGAGAACCCCTGCTCTAGAGGGGCTCTGAAGCTCCCTTCTAGTGGAGGCCCTTCCACCAGCAATGGAGTGAGCAAGACATCTCAAGGTGGCACTTTTACCTACTTAGCACCACAGGAGCGGTGCGAGAGGAAACTACGTAATTGATGCAGGTTTTCACGGCTCGATTCATGATGGTTGCTCTTCTGAGCTGTTCTTCCGGGACAGCCGTGTCACTGAGCAATCTCCATCTCTCTCTCTCGCGATGTTTCGCCTCCCACGTTGGAGGCATCAACGCCTGATGTTGCTCTGAAGAGCAACCGACAATTTCGTAATTCTCATCTGCCGAGGCAGTGCGTACACACTGGCGATAGGGAAGCCCTCGTGGATCAAGGGGGGAGACAGTGCCATTGACACGCACGGCACACACTACAATCTGGTGACAGCAATGCCTCTCTGCGGCTGCATCGAACATTCCCTCCAGCTTCCACTAACCACACGGCCAATTATAATTAACAATCGAAAAAAAAAAATGGGAGGTCATAGTCGGCGGTGGTGATGTAATACACATCTTAATATGCTTACCGAATGGCTGCTAACCAGAAGAGCCATCTGGACAAATGTATTAAGAATTCCGATACCCCTAAGCTTAACTGGGTCCTGGCTAAAAGCCTTTTCTAATCTGACCTGCCCAACTATGATGTGACCTCTGCAGGGCCTCTGCTGCCATTTGTTATTGCTCAAGCCATCAATACCCCCGGTGAGCTTTTTCTCCCCACCCATCCCTTATCAAGAGAGCAGGGGGCACACTGTAATATATGACACAACATCGGCGGGACCCACGGAACGGCGACGCGACGCGCACCGCAGCGGTCATCGGACGGAGTCGAGCAGCGGTGGCCACGCCAGGCGGCTGGCCGGCGACCTTCGACCTCCGCCGCCGACCTCTCGGCCCCCCCGGTCCTGAACTGTGACCCCCGTGTAATTGGTTGCTCCGGCCATAAGCTAATGAGCTGCCTCGTGGCCGCGCGGTGATGCACGAGGCTGCCGCGAGCAAGCGCGCCGCTCGCCATCCCTCATTTCACGTTCCGCCCGCAGAGCTGATCGCCTCGAACGCGCGAGACGCCTTCCTGCCGCTCCCTGGGATTATCCTAATACATAGGCGATAGATCGCGGCCATTCTACGATCCACCGGTGGATGAAGGCCTCCCCGCACCGTGTCTGACATTCGTGTGTTTTTTTTAAAAATATATTTCTTGCCGTATTTCATCCGTGCTGCTCAGCACGGGTTGGTGAATGGGCAAGAAAATGTTCTGGACCGTGTGGGGTTTTTTTTTTTGCCGGGCACTCCGGTTTCCTCCCACAGTCCCAAGACATGTTTCTGCATAGATTAATTGGCCTGCGGAGTAAATTGCCCCCGGTGCCCTGTGATGGACTGGCGGCCCATCCTGGGTATAGCCCTGCCTTAAGCCCTGTGTCTGCCGGGATAGGCTCCGGCTCACCGCGACCCTGTGCAGGATTAAGCGGTTTCTGACAATGGATGGAGGATGTCCCTCATTGCGACACGTGTGCCAGGCTATGGACACCAGCGTCAAGCAGGGCGCGTGGAGCGTTTGAGACGGTCTGAGGGGAACGGCTCTTGCTGGGCACCCCGTTCCCTAACGTCATTGCGGAGAAGGAGAGTTTCGCTTCACCGCTAGATTTCATTTCAGCAAGCAATTTAACAATAAACTATTGTTCTATCTATTTACTGGCGGATCGATAGCACAGCTGTTATTGCACTGCAACGTCAGCACGCCGCCCGAGTTCAAATCCTGACCATGGCTGATCAGTCAGCCAGTCAGTTTGTATTTAAGCTGGAAGGAACCGTTGAGCTATGTAGCTCTATTTAACAGTTGTCCAGTGGGGAGGGATACGCAAGTTAGCACAATTAACCTAGACAGCACGTCTTTGTACTGTGGGAGGAAACCCACGCGGACACCGGGAGAACATGCAAACTCCACCACAGAAAGGTACCCGAGCCAGACATCGAACGTGGGACCTCCTTACTGTGAGGCGGCAGCGCTAATCACTGTGCCTTTGTGATATCAGTAGCAAGCGACATCTGAACCACTCCGATGTGCAGCCAACCTCTCACCAGCTCACACTGGCCAGTATGGTGAAGTATGGTCAAACAACCCTCCTGATTGACACTGTGAAGGCCTTAGGGCAGCAGTGGATTGACAAAGAGCTGTAAATTATAATTTTCGATCGTACGAAACATTTTACATCTAGGCCAATGTTTTGCACCCTTCAGATAAATTCCAAAATATGAATTTTAAAAACATTCCGAGCACAGATCAAGTTGAATTCTGAAACGTGGCATCCACCTAACTAAATCTGAGAAAACTGTCAATGCGATGGTAAAGCTACAACCTCAAAGATAAATTTTCGACAGGCACGTGCACACAAACATTGCAACACGTACTATATACAATCAAAACTTTTGTTTTTCAGCACAGGTTTATTTTGACCGAGCATATCAATACATTGATAGACACCCACACACTCACAGCACAAGACAAAATAAACTTAACAAAAGTGATGGAATTTTCCGCCACAATGAGAGGGTACCTAACTATATAATTTGGCATTGTCCACGAAGCTGCGAGTAAATGAAATGTCAATACTGCAATTTGGCAAAGATTCCTGTGCGGCAGATTATTATTTTATGATTATTACGACCGAGTTTGTTTGCCCAGCGATGCCTCGCTTAGCCTGAAGGCCCTTTTTCAACACGGTTTTCACAGTAGGGGACAGTGTTGATACATCTAACCCCAATTAAGCAATTAGTAGGCAATCGTTCATCATTGGGATGTTTTCGCCTATACCAGTTACCGTGTATGTTTTTTTAGCTTTAAGAGAAAACCAGAGAACCCATACAAAACATGGGAAGGACGAACAACACACAGAGAGGCGCCCGAGTCGGGAATTGAACCCAGCCGCTTCTTGCCACGAGGTGCGAGTGTTACCACTGCGCCAGCCTGCCAATCTGGCTCTTTGTGCCCTGTGTCTGCCGGGACAGGCACCGGCTCACCGCCACCCTGTACAGGATCAAGCGGTTTCTGACAATGGACGGATATACTGCTTACACACAGCACACGTGCCAGAACGAAACTTAACGACAACTGAATTAACCTTAGCGTGTACATGTTTCATATATTTAGAAACCCACGCATCTTCGTGCGCACAAGAGTGCGTCAGCATATCCGTTGGTGTGTTGGCTGCTTCGCTGTGTCCAACGGAGCGAAGGGGGACTGGAGAAACGAAATGCTGGGTTGACACAGCCCGAAAGGCCCTGAAGCTAAGTGGGCTATGCACTGAAAGCACCAGTGGTGTCTGGATCGGCCTCTCTGAGTGATGCTTGCAGCAATCACCTTCCAGAATCAATATGAGATGGGAGAGTGACGCCCACATAAGTGAGCCCGCTGCTGCAGCTGAAATGGTGAACACGGGGAACGGGGGTATATTTGGCTGGATTTTTGACCGTTTGCAACCCCACCGTCCCCCACCCTCCCCCCATCTCACGTCCAAATCATGACCCTGCTGAAGTGGCTTTGGACCAAGAACGTTGCACCCTTGTGATCAAATATAATTGTACTGTATTGTAGCGTGTAAAAGTGCACACGCAAAACATACGGTAAGTGTTGAAAAAGGAACGCTTTGTTGCGCGGAAATGAAAGAGCGCAGTGTGATAGATGGACAAATGTTTATTATTACAGCAGAAAAAAATACCCAGTGAGCTTGCAAGCTATTTACGGGATTACTGCTACACAACAAACGCGCGAATTTACGAAAAATAAAGACAAATATCTAAAATTTACAAATATAACAATCAAGGCAGAGCTATATCTAGGATGGGACGCCAGTCCATCATAGGGCAGCCGGGGCAATTTAGTCCGCAGGCTAATTAACCTATGCAGCAGCATTTCATTGGACTCATAGTGAGGTTCTGTTTGTGAGTTTAGATCATGAATAACATTGGTCATGAAAGCCTTCGAGTTAATGTCATTGGACTGTTGGAGGAAACCGGAGTGCCCGGCAAAAAAAAAACCCACGCGGACACGGGAAGAACATGCCAATTCCACACAGAAAGGCACCCGAGCCACGATTCGAACCGGGGTCCTTCTTGCTGTGAGGCGGCAGCGCTACCCACCGCGCCGTCCATCAATTCAATTACGCTGCTCATTTGCGTTCGTTTTCTGATCAATGTGTTTTTTATTCTGCATCTCGGCGTAATTTCAAGCATGCTTCACGCCACACTTCTTTGTTCACTTTTTACTCTTTTGTTCAATTTTCTCTGTGAAGGTCCCTGTTTGTGATCCACATCACAGCAGCTAATATGCTCCAATTGAACATGTTCTCCTTAAAGCAGGTGGAATGTTACTAAGACTGTTGTCAAAAACATAATTTTTCATCGTTTATAAAACAGCACCATCTTGAATGTCAAAATGGTAATACAATTTATTTTTTGTAGTAATCGAACATGAAAGCATGGCCAACATTCCAGTTAAATACACGTTCATTAATATATATGCTGAATAAAAACGGTGTCGCTCTTTTCATCCGTGTTTCTCACAGAATATCAAAAGGTCCATCTTTGATCACAGAATCTCCATGCCAAAAGACTTTGCTTTCAAAAGAGTAACACATTATTGTACCAAGACATAATACGACACCCGGCCTTTAGAAAGCTTCACACTCTTCTGGTGCGAGCGTTTGTTTACGTCCCGGGCCTTAATTGGAAGACAGGTTACTTTCATCCTGGTACAAGGACCTCAAAAAGAAATATCCTACGTTCAGCTTCCTGACCACACGAAAAAATTGTAACAATGATCATCAAGCTGTGATCACGTGACATAAGTTTCTCGTGCAAAATATTTAACAGGGGAAAGAAAACACATGGATTCAAATGATTTGGTTGTACTCTTCAGAACCTAAAAAAACCCCAACCATGTTCTTGATTGCTTAATTATGGAATAACTGAAGTGTCTGGTATTTGATCACGAGTGTCACTATACCAAAGAAGTCTAAAGCCCTTTCACTTAAAGGACTAGGACCTAATGGCTACATTGTTAACCTCAGCAGACAAGTCTTTATTCACAGGGACACCAGCGTGCGGCTTTCATGTCATCTGGCTGCCTCTCGTATTTGTATTCGTTCGGGCCACTCAGCTCGTGCTATTTTTCGTTGCTCCTCAGTATAAAATAAAGACACGTCCCATTACTTTCCACTGGGCAGCATCATTATTAGCAGCGAAAAAGATAAAATCAATGTTAAGCACCTCTCCAAGATTTGCACTAATGGCACTATAATGAACAGATGTATCCACAGGTGTGGCCATCGCTGCCGCACACTCCCGATTAATTAGAACGTCCACAGGGAGAACAGTCCTCCAGAGTTTGTTATGCAGGTCCTTTAGGGTGCTTAAGATCAGAGGAGAATTGATTTCCTTAGACAAGGGACGCCTCTCAAACACCGATAGCCCAGCTTGCCACTTCAGGATATCTAGAGCCCAGCCACTGCCTATCAAAGGCCTTGTTTGGTGTGGCCGCCAGCTGCAGGAATCTTTGTGTCTCCATTTTCGCGGCACGGCGGCGGCGTGGTACGCGCCACCTCGCACGTGGCTCGCTTTCGTCCGTTAATTAAAAGGTTTCCGAATGCGGCAGGTGGCTAATTGTCACCCGTCGCGTGATTGCGAGCCGCGCGAAACCGCGGGTCCTTCACGGAGATATGTCGGAAGGTTGCTCGTACGGCGAGCCGTGAAAACCCCCCCCAAATCGATACGTTGAAAGTCTCGTCAACAACTTCTTAGCCGGCACGCGAGGAATCCAAGCAGGATTAAAATGGCGACAAACAACAACAATTCGCATTTTCGGTATTCGTTTTTTTTTTTTACGATAAACTCTCACGAGTTGTCAGTACAACTGTCAGGGTTTTATCTTGTTGCA
>JAZEWU010000009.1:10033716-10059393 GCA_036362915.1 Geotria australis
ATGCACCTGAAAATGTCAAAACGTACGTTCTATAACATATTACCATACAACACACGTAATAAAACCCGTAACTATTCAAACGTTTCTTTAAAATGCTGCTGGATGTTGGCATTTTAATCACGTTTTTCAAGCCGTTGCTACGGGGTGGCGCTGCCACCTCACAGCTATAATGTCCCAGATTCGATTCCCAGCTCCCAGCTCTAGGGGCCTTTCTACGTGTAGCTTGCATGCTCTCCCCGTGTCTGGATGGGTTTTTGCCAGTCACTCCGATTCCCTCCCATAGTCCAAATACCGTCATATAACCATCACGCTTCGAAGAATCGAAAAGAAGACTTCTGCCTCGGTGAACTGACCCGACTAAATTGCCCCAGGTGGCTTGTGATGGACTGGCATCCCAGCATAGGTTCAGCCCTGCCTTGCACCCTGTGTTTGCTGCGACCCTCTACAGGATTAAGCGGTGACCGATAATCGACAAACGATGAAATCACGGTGGCTTGTGATGGACTCGCATCCTACCCTGGGTTCAGCCCTGCCCTGCACCCCGTATTTGCTGGTATATGCTCCGGATCCCCGCGACCCCGCACAGGATTAAGCGGCGACCGATAATGAACGAGTGACGAAATCAAGGCCGCTGCCGTTCGACAACAATTCTCACCCGGTGAATTATTGCCGTTATAAAGCGCCAGCCGAGAGGGCGATTCCGTGCCATCACGCAAGTTCTGCATTGAAACGGTTACTCTTGAGCAGCCAATGTGATGATAATAATAATAATAAAAAACCAGGTGACAATGCTGAGGCAGACATTCCCGACGTGAAATGCGCGGATTTGCAGTTTCTTTGCAGGTAAACAGATGCCTCGCAAAGACAAACACCGGCGCCGAGGAGCCTCCGGGTGGAGTAAGGTGTGCGTCGCGGGCTCCCGTGCAGCACCACACCGCAGCGCCACACCCATCATGACGCCTTGCAGGAAGACACCTTCTTTGCATGGCGGGGTTTGCTCGCTTTCAGATCTGTTAGAGACAACAGCGACACAGAGGTTGATTTCCGCGTTATTTATGCGTTCTTACCCCACGTTCCCTCTGCGATGTCTAAGCACCTATTACGCAGCAATGTTTGTTCCTTTCTCTGGACACAATGAAGAGCAGATAAAACTAAACATACATTTGTAATTTGCCTGGTTCACTCATAGCACACGTACAATCACGAAGCTCACATATGGCAAAGGCATCCTAAAGTTGGTTCAGTGATGTCAACTCTTCCCACAACTAAAAAACACTCATTAATTGGCAGATGTCATCATAATATACAGATGCCCGAAGCACCTCAACTGGCTCCTCTCAATCCGAAGAAGCAGCGACTCTACTCTGAGGTTGGTCCCGCTAACGGGCACGGTGAAGTATGGTCAAACAACCTCCGCGAATGACACAGCCTGGGGAGGGTTTCATCGAGCAGGGGACCAGCGGGAGAGAGTGAACGCGTTGCTCCAGACCGACCTGGCGAGATGCGACTCAAAGCGCAGAATGGAGTGACACCTAGTGTCGGGCGAGAGACGTCGGCAGACGCGCTTAGAGGCCGCTCTCTGGAAGCGACGCGAGTTGCCCTATCAGCTGGAGAAAGCGTTAATCCTCGAGCTAAAATTACAAACAGATCACAGCTCTTGCTGGGGGATTCCCAGGCGTTCCCAGGCCAGCCGAAGGATATAATCCCTCCACCGTGTCCTGGGTCGGCTTCTAGGTCTCCGTCCAGTGGGCCGTGCCTGGTAGACTTCCCGGAGCAGCCTCCCTGGGGGCATCGTTAACAGATGTCCGAACCACCTCAACTGGCTCCTCTCAATCTGAAGGAGCAGCGACTCTACTTTGAGGTGCTCCCGGATTTCTGTGCTCCTCACACTCTCACGGAGAGTGAGCCCAGCAACCCTGCGGAGAAACCTAATTTCTGCCGCTTGTATCTGCGATCTCATTCTTTCGGTCATTACCGGTTCTAAACTAGATCATGTATATTTTAAAACAACAACCCACTTTTATATTAATTGTGAGCTCAAATAGAGCACAGTACACTATCATATATCGATTTAAAGCTTTCAGGTTTAATCTGTTTAGTATATATACGCGGTGAGTGAGTAAGTGCGCGTCACAGGGTTGCACTTGTTAGCGACGCTCGCTGCAGCAACAGCAGCAGTGGAACCCCGGCGTCTTTAGGGAGTTCGTCACAGATGGCACGTGGCCATTATCTTCCTTAACCAGGCTGCCTCCTCGCTGCACAGCCTCAGTGCTCGGAAGCTCAGGCACAAAGGCTATTGTCATAATCCCAAATGGTGCCACTAATTATTTCACTCAACAAGCAGACTTCAAGCCAAGTTTGAAAACGGTAACATCAAAAGAACCGGAACTTGTGCGGTCGGTAAAACTGCCGGTTCGTTGCCTACGATGACAGTTGTCTAGTGTTTTTTCCACAAAAAACATCTCCGTGCACGTTATGAGAAGCATTAATAATATTCTTTCAAAGTATTATATGATAACCCCCACACCATAAATATTATATGATCAAAGGTTGCCAGATTAATCTGTGTGACAACCGATGATGGCAAAAAAAAAAAGACTCGAGTTGGACAATTTTAGAAAATAATTATTTAATAAAACATATACATTGATAACCCCCCAAACAATAAATATTAGTGCCAGCAATAAACTTGTGTTAACCATACATCCATGCTTAGTTCAACCTGTAATGAAACAAAGGAAGAGCCCTTTCTTTATATATTTCCCCATTGTGCGATATGTCAAACTCTGTTTGTGGGTTTTAATTAGCAGCGTGCCACTATTATTTCTGACAATTTCCTCCCCCCCCCAACTCCAAAAAAAAAGTACAGCCATCAATAATTGATGGTTTGCTCTCTTTTCGGGAGAGAGAGAGAGAGAGGCCTCAGCATGAGGCTGGAGGAGCTGACAGCTGTCAGGAAGTGGGGGCCCACAGGGCCCTCAACAGGCATGACGGAACACCAAGAAGCTTAGGCATCTTCTAAAAGTTCTTTAGGACTTTCGCGACCCCATCTGCCAGTGTTTGCACCAGGGGAAGCAGGTGGCAGCGGCAGATGGTACGCACCCAGCGCACCTACCCCTCGACCGCTCCAAGCCGTGCCACTGTACCGACGACAACACTTCATTAGGGGGAGCAACGCCGCGAGGGCGGGGAAACAAGTGCGGCGGAGGAGCCGGGCGTGGTATTATTATTATTATACAACTATAATACGGACGAGGGTGGCGTTGGGGTGGCTTGAGGACAAGGACATCGCGCGAGAAGCGACGAGACCGATGATGAGTGGCGGGCCGGACGCGGCGCGCCCAAATCCGCCGTCTGTGGGGAGAATCCACTAAACTAAAAAAACCCTGTAACTTATTAGCGCCAAATATGGACAAACATGCTGTCCGCTTTATTTCCAGCTTTGGAGAGCCTTTTCTCTCTGCGGACGCCCGGGCCCCCATTGTTGCTGGGATTAAATTTCTGCCATTGTTACGGCCGTGACGGGTGCTGCACGTTTTTATTTTTTTCTTCTTGGGGGGGGGGGGGGGGGGGGGGAACTCCGGGACGCTGTTAAGGGGAAAGGGGCGAAAAATAAATTACAATTTCAAAGGCAGTTTGGGGTTTTTCCTCGGATTTCTTCCCCTGTCCTCTTCAGCAGCTGACACGTTCTGTCCCGACTGCCCACCGCCCCATCGCGCCCTCCCTCCCTCCCCTGCCTCAAAAGCCTGCCCTTGCTGGCCTCTCCCCTCCCTTCACCAGTGCAACCCTTTTTGTTGGCGGATCAATACCGGCACGCGCCGTTGCCACGGCAGCCCAATCCACTAGGCCTTTCATTGAATTGGGGGCTTGCCACCCTCTCCTGAGGAGGAGCACAGCACCGCTCCCGAGGGGTCCCCGAGAATTTGGGGGGCTGACCTGTCTTTGCCGAGCGGAGAGAGAGTAAAAAAAAACCACTTTGAAATATAGGAATAAGTAAATAGATGGCGTTCTGTACTAAAAGCCAGCGCAAATAGCGCGATGAGTGCGGTTTTGTGGGAATACCGCGTCGTGCGTCGTTGCCGAAGGTGCGATTTGCCCGCGGAACGTTTTGGGAGATCGCGTGGGGTTATTTTCACGTTGCTGCCGTGTTTTCGTTTGTTGAAAGTTACTTTGCGGGTGTTTTACATCGTTTGCTTTCACCTTGGCCTCGATGTTCCGTTCTAATGCCTCGGTGCCAGCGAAGGCGGGGCACGAGCCGATACGCGAGTTTGCGGTGGTTATATTTCTTGCGCCGGTTTCGCAACAGTAGCTATCCGGGCAAACTGGGGCAGATGAAATCAATTTACGGCAAAAGTAAATCGTCCCTTTGTCTGTCAAATCACAGTTCAGGGCTTGAATGCATAATTCCACGGTGACACTTTTAAGCCTAGTGCAATAGCGTACAGCAATCCCATAATGCAGTGCACTTTGAGGGGCCGTAACTTTGCCGCGGTGAAATCAACAACTCTCACAATCTGGCGGCGAATGTGCATCGCTCGTTTGGACGGCACGGCCGCTTCGCTGAGCAGCTGTCGTGAGCGATGACGAGGAATGGTCCGTGTTTGTAAACGTGTAATAAACATGTAAATCTTCTGATTTACACGCGGACGTTCTACCGTGAAATTGTACCCATTTACGTCTCGCGAAAGACATTTGTTCTCTCTCAATGGGCATTTACCTGTGTCCTAAATAAATGTCATTGATTGAGTGATTTATATTTCCCCTGGTTATAAATATCACTTTCACTCGACAGATGTCACGCTAAGTTCAAGATGGCGTGCCTCGTGCGTCCGAATTTCTCTCAAAATCACTTTTTTCCAGTAATGATGCTTCAATCTCTTGCCGGTGAGCCAAACTAAAAATCTTAAACACGTCTCGACAAAGAATTGGGAACTTATTTGTTTGCATTGTCTCCACTGGCGGTGCCCATAAACACTGCCAAACATTAATTTAGAAACCCTTCATCTTCATTGTCAGAAACCGCTTAATCCTGTACAGGATTGCGGTGAGCCGGAGCCTATCCCGGCAGACACAGGGCGCAAGGCAGGGCTATACCCAGGATGGGACGCCAGTCCATCACAGGGCACCAAGGGAAATTTAGTCAGCAGGCCAATTAACCTATGCAGCAACATATCTTTGGCCTGTGGGATGAAGCCGGAGTGTCCGGCGACCCACACCCTACAAATCTAGAGTGGTACTCCAGCAGTCATCAACCTAATGATCATCTGGGCATAACATAATGGAAGAAGGAGGGAAATAACATCATGTGTACAGAATGTGCCAGTAATTTGTGAATTAAAGAGCAATCGTAACTAGTAAGAACGTCCGTAGGGCTTTCCTCCTTTGTAGGTAAGAGCGATGTATTGTCAGTCATATGGAAGTAGCGATGTGATGCTGACTACATGGCTGATTCAAGCCGGGAGGCGTGGGCTAATTGATGGCATGCACGTCTCATCGTAGACTAATGATCGCAGCTCACTGGGACACGCAGGGGCCAATAACACCAGTGCTCCATATTGCAACTTGTTTGGAGAACGGATTAAAACCCAGTTCATAAACAGCAGATATAATGACTTAGATACATCGATTGGGTAACTAATCTCTTCAAGAACTTTGGAACTCTGAACGGACAATATCTGTGAAATTTAACACAACGGCTTTCGTGACCAATGTTATCCGTAGTGTAGCTCTTTTTCTGGGTTAGATCACGTGAAAATGACGAGCGAGGCGGGTTTACGACACTTATTATTTTTACGTGACCTAAGCCATAAACATAGCTATACTATGGCGTATACGTGAGAGCACATTTAAACCCACAACTCTAATACGCCGGCAGTATCAACCGGGGCGGCCTGTCGGAGTCACGTCGCAACAGAGCGACAAACGGCACCGCCCGTGTGGTCGCACAGGGCCCACGCTTACACGGCTCACGGAGCAACATCGAGAGGGTTTGGTCGGACGGTCGGGGTCGCCTCACCTGCAAACGGCCCCAGCTCCAGCGAGAGCCTGTTTCGCCGGAAGGGGCTCGGCGGCCTCGTCGCCGCGTTTCCCCGCGGAGGGACGCCGGGCGGCACTGCATCGCGCACACCACACAGCAACGCACGAGGTGAGCGAGGCTAGCTCTTCCAAACAGTTGTCCAGTCCAGCGGGGAGGGGGTAAGCACCTGTTCCGTCTACAAACCCAGTTAGCCAAGGCCTGTGCGAGAGATTCGCGTTCCTCCCGTGAAGAGACGGCAGGCGTGGTGTCGCGGTCGCGGTGACGTTTCGGCCCCGTGGCGCCGGGTCGCCGTGCCCCCTAAACGGGTCGCCGTGCCCCCTAAACGCGAGGTCGTGTTCCGTCACAATCACGCCGACCCTGGGCACGCTGCCCCATTGCGGGCCCTGTGCGGACATTACACGTGGGGGGCACCTTCATCCCCGATCGTAAAACTCCAAGCGAGATGACGGAAGAGATGCCGGACTAGAGATGTAGGTGCAGCGAAGCGACAGGGCTGAGATACGGATGAAACGGTGACGGTGATTAGAGAGGTGTCAACAATAGATTATCGATGGAGCTAAACGATTGAAGGATTTAAATTCCGTACCGATGTAGGGTTTCCACATACAACTGTAACGCCTGATGATGCTTCGGACGTGAGATGGAGATCGCGCGACACGGCTACCCCGAAAGAACAGCTCTGAAGAGCAACCATCATGATTTGAATTCTAGCAGAGAGATGGTTCACCGCTATTTCGCTCATGACCTGCGGCCACTTGAGCTGCTTGGGGACCTTAGCCGTTTGCTTAGTTTGCTCTTGCCTCGTTCCGTCCAGCGATCACACACGTGACAGGCCTGACGTGGCGGATGTCACCCACGCATCATCAACCCACTGACGGCTGAAAGCTTCCCCGCTCTCTCTCCGTCACGTGGGGTCATTTGGCCATACTTCACCACGCTGGGCAGTGCGAGCGGCGGGTCTAATGCTGCATAAGATATCACTTGCCACTGGTGTTGGCCTTGGCACGGGATCAAACTGAAGATTTGAGGTTCCGTAGTGCAGCGCGCCGACCGCTTATTCCCCTCCCACACCGCCGGCACGTTTAATTTTTGCCACGAGCAAAATGTTGGCAGACAATATTGCCGTGAGCTTGAAGCTACGGTCACTACCTTCGTTGAGCAACCTTAGATCCAAATGTAAATTAAAATGTCTGCCTAGCTGCGATTGCAGATCTTGATTTGTGTTTGAGACGTTGCACTTGTTTGCTCTCAATGTGCAATAAGCTACCTATAATTTTTCCCATCGCAATGTTTAACCGTTTCAACTGTGTAACTATTTTAACTAGCTTGTATTATGTTTTTTGTCACTTATGTGCAATGCTGTGTGTAAATGTTTTTTGTGTGTAAATTTGCATGTTTGTTGTGTCGGAGGAATACTGTAAATAGCTTGCAAGCTCACTGGGTATTTTTCTGCTGTAATAATACACATCTATCTAAAGCTGGCACCAGCCTGTGGCAATGTAACCCAGGGCTGACACTTGTCATATGTCCCCTGCCCACGAGCACAAGGAGAACATTACAAAGACAAAGTTCCCTCCCCCATATAGCCTTAACAGACTGTAGGGACAAGTGCTGTTAGCGAGTAGCACCTCTGAGAATATTACAAACTCACACTGATCCACACACATCCCAGGTTAGGCAAATAGCTAACATGAAAAGCCAATATAAATACTGCATTAAAACAGTGATGAGCTCCTTCTTGTTACTCGGATATAGGGATCTTCATTGCCAATTCTCCCCCACGTCCCTGTCGCGACCATTGTAAATGAGTAATTTAACAGTGTTAGGTTATTTTTACGCACGCAGAGTAATCACGTTTATAAATCAGGGGATGTATCTCAATTTGGGAACCGCTACCTTCACAGGAATCCCTTCTCCCCATGTACGGCATTGACATTTTTACAAGTACACACTCTTGTAAACGCAAGTGGTACTTTAACCGGAGGTGGCAGAAGAGCACCGCTCGCACCGTGTGCGATGAACCCGACGGATGAGTTCAATCGCTGGCCGTGGTCAAAGCAAGTGATGAGTTATATCTGTACCGTGATTGGTAATTAGATTATTTTGGGCATGGCCCTTTGGGTATAGTTCACATTTTCTTTTACTCTAACCCTCCACCCGAGAGAGGATTTTAGTTCAAACATTGGCACTCTGCATACGGTCAGTTATTATATGAGCTAGAAGGAACCGTTGAGCTAGGCAGCTCTTTTGAAGAAATGGCCAACGGTGAGGGGTAAGCACGTTACAAGATAACAGGGCACCGGGGCCAATTTAGTCAGGACAATTAACCTAGGCAGCAGCATGTCTTTGGACTGTGGGAGGAAACCAGAATACTTGGTGAAAACCCACGGGGAGAATATGCAAACTCCACCCAGAAAGGCACCCGAGCCGGGAATCGAACCTGGAACCTTCTTGCTGTGAGACGGCAGCGATACTCACTACGCAGCCATGCCGCATACACAATCTAACCTAACAGAAACTAATTATGAATCTAAATATCGATCGTGAAAGCCTATAAATCAATTAGATATCTGAACTGGTCATGCACCCCGTGACTCCGTCCTTCGGCAACCCACAACGACCAGCGGGGTGAAGTATGGCTAAACAACCCCCTTGATCGAAAAGGCGTAGGGACGCCTTCAGCCAGCAGTAGACTGGTGAAGGGCAGTTTCTCAACAAACTTGTGAAGTTCCTCAGGAACTGGTGGTTTTGCATAATGTTTAAGGTTGAGAGTGTTGTGCTGCTGAAACAATGTCACCATTTAACACGTGACGATTTCCACAAATATTTTTCACATTATAAGATTTGTTAAATAGACAAAAAACAAGCACTTGAAATAAAAATACCGTAATGGTATACTGAAAATATGGGTTGTATGGCGTATTGTTGAAGGGCTGAAGATATATACTTAAATATATACGTATATTATATGACTGTCTATTTCAATCGCAGCAACTACAACGTAATTCTTACAAAATAATCATAATATAATAAGCGTTTTCGAGCGCAAATTAAATACGCTCAGACTTAACATTTCACAACTCTTAGAAATTGGTAAATTATTCTGCAAAGTAAAGAACACAAAAAATGAACCGTATCATCTATCTCAGAAACCAGCGTACAGTGTTCGAATCGCCATGGTTGTGCTGTGTTACGTTTGAGCGGTGCAAAACACGTTCAAATACTCGGTATTGATAACATTGCACATTTTCAAGTCAAATGTTGAGGTTAAAAATGTTTCACGGTATTGACCTGATCTGAACATCGCCGGGGAACAAATGATTTAATTAATACGTGACAACTGCAGCTGTCAATTTGTTACACCACAGGACTGTATAGTAAGGCATACTTGTAACTTCATAACCTATCCCCCTCTATGTTAAATAATTCCAAGACAATTCCGGGCGGCACGCTGGCGTGGTGAATAGCGTTGCCGCCTTACAGCAAGAAGCCCGGGTTCGAATCCCGGCACGGGTGCCTTTCTGTGTGGAGTTTGCACGTTCTCCCCGTGTCCGAGTGAGTTTTCGCCGGGCACTCCGGTTTCCTCCCACAGTCCAAAGACATACTGCTGCATAGGTTAATTGGCCTGTGGACTACATTTCCCCCGGTGCCCTGTGATGGACTGGCGTCCCAACCTAGGTACAGCCCTGCCTTGCGCCCTGTGTCTGCCGGGATAGGATCTGGCTCACCGCGACCCCGTACAGGATTAAGCGGTTTCTGACAATGGATGAAAGACAATTCCTGATGTCCTTGCGCTTGCATCTACAGGCAGAGCCTTTGTTCTGCCTATAATAATAAATAATAATAATAGCGATTTATATAGCGCCTTTCACCCGAGGGTCACAAAGCGCTGCACAAGGGCTGCGAAGAGAACGGCATGTCAACAATGAAAAAACCAAAGGAACAACACCAACAAAATTATTAAGGCTGCTTCAAATATATAATGAAAGGTCGTGAAACTGGCAATCTTAAGAGCGGCAAAAATGCCAGCGTCCCCTAAGGTGGCCGTCACATCCTTGAAGACAAACACGGAGGGAGACAAGGAGGGAGGGGGAGACACAGGGACACAGAGACAGGAGGACAGAGAGACAGACACAGGGGGAAACAACGCCAATCCAAATCAAGCAATCAACAATGAACCACAAGAATACACACATAGACACACGCAACAGCAAAGAAAAACGCAGCCACCCACAACAACAAAAACACAACTTCCACACGCGACACCTGGGCAACAACACGAGGCGAGTCTAGGCAAGGCAGGACTTAAACGAACTGGGCCAGGAGTAGGCCGCACAAAACAGACAAAAAAAAATTGAAGTTCTTATTTTGAGTGATAAATAAACGTGAAATCGTTCGGAAAACCATCATGGCACCAAGCTGTTTTCAAGCCAGAAGTCATTTTTCCCTCTCGTACTGAAATGGATTTCACCTGGCAGATTAATACGAGAAAATATTGTGATGCCATTTAAACATAACGATGGTCACTTTTGTGTTTGGTTTGCACATTCGCAAAGGAAAACGCCAACTATTTGAAGATTTTGCAGCCAAAATGTATGGGCATATTTATTCTCGTACGGTGTTTACCGAAAAAACTGGTCCGTTAAAGTAAACCCGCGGAAATATTTTTTCTCGCGGTTACAAAAACCATTTAAAATCACATTTACATTGTACCTTTCAAAACCAATGATTCAAGGGGTGCACAGAGTGAGAGAGGGCGAGTGGCCAACAGAAGGCACTATTACCACTCACAGCCACACCTCGTTGTTTTTTAGAGTTTTGTCAATTAATTAGCCGATAACATCATAATGTATAGAAAGAAATGTCTGGAGGGTTGGCACCGGCTCACCGCTTGGCTGACTTCCACCCCTCTCCACGATTTTCCTCGCACCTCTGTATCCGTGTTTCGTCCATGACCAGGCGTGGAATTTGCGCGACGCGTTATAAACTGTATTATCGTTATTATTTTAATCACACCGACACAGCTCCTGCGCCTTAAAATGACGTCGAAACGTCTTTAAAGCACCGCGACACAAACCGTCAAAACTACCGCACGTCAACGAGCGTAACAACTGGGCACAGATGTTCTCGTTTAAAGCACGAGAAAACGTGGCTTTATTAGGAGCTCTGATTATGAGCGATGCCTCGCTTCGTACCCGCGGCACTTCTCGAACGATGACATAAGGAGAGTGGCTGACTAGACAATGCTGGTCTCTTCAGAAGAAAGTCGAAAATTGTTAACTCATCCACTTTTTTTTGTTGGTCTCCGCCGCCACTCTTATTCATTCGGCAAAGTTCAAGGCAAGATACACCCAAAAGAATAGAAATCCACCTCTTGCACGGTCCAGGGTCACTGGACCATGTCCCACCATCGCCTGAAAGAAACCGTTTGGAAGGATAATAATGGCAGCCCTGCAGGGGTCGCGTCCAACAATGGAATTGAATTTCTCAGCGAGAGACGCCCCAAAAGGAAGAGGCAGTACATTTCCACCAGGCCTCAAAAAAAAAAATAGGGAGCACAGGAGGAAAAAAAAAAGACAAAAAAAATCAATCGGTACCACACCGCATTCATTTCCAGTCTCAAGGCAGTGTGAAATGGGCACACTGGGTGGGCGTGCGCGGGAGAGTGTGTGGTGTGTTGTGTGACGCTGAGAGTGGTGCGTGCGGTGCAAAGACAAAGATCCCCTGTACAGCCTTGGCAGACTGAAGGGTCAGGTGCCGTTAGCGAGTAGCACCTATGAGGGTCGACACGGCACACAAGGAGGCGGGTGACCAGCACCACTCCCGGCCGCTTTTGTCTCCCGAGTTGCAATGTTTACACACCGCACTAGGTACTCATTTGAGGCTGAGTCTACCTAGGGGAGGCCCAGGACCGGTTAAAAAAAATCCTCACCGGTGGTGTTGGCCGTGAGCGGGATTCGAACTCGGGTCGTAGCCAGGTTTGTAGCCTGGCGCGATAACCACCGCTCCCCTCAAACGGGTGCACTGGGTGAGCGGCAGAGTGTGCGGTGTGTTGCGTGTGAGCGCACACACGCGCGCACACGGTAAACGTGTCCACCTGCCCGCGTGGAGGGGCGGACGGCACCGTCTCCCGCGCACAAATGGGATACACGTACAGCACGGGCTAGCTTATGCACAAAGGCAAATTATGAATCGACCCAGGCGGGCATAAAATCCCCCTTTGTGAATGGGCACGCGTCTGGATGGCAGGGTATGCATTATTGTTAAAATTACAGTAAGTGAAAACTCCTAAATCTCTGCTATTATTCATACAGATGTTTCGTAGGCTTAGCAGATTAATGTGGGTTTTTTTATCTTCTTTCAAATTCGTAAGCCTGGGGAAGTTACCAGTTATAAATGCACAACAGTGGGCTGAGTGTGTTCGTGATATGGGTATTGATACACGCCTGCTGTTCACAATTAACGCGCGGTATAGAACACAACGGAGGGGCATTCAGAATCGACTTACTGAAATGCAGGTGTGTACCAGCTTTCCTATTTTTTTTTGTTATCAGAAACAGTGGCAGCTGTGGCATGATTAAAGCCGAGACCGTGAGGTGTCACAGGAAGCAATGACAGATGGTAGTAACACGGTACAAATATACTGGTCACAGGCGGCAGCGGTGGCAAAAAACGCAGACGCCAATTGAAGAATGTCGTAATGGCGAACGAGTATAAACACGAGAGATTGTTTCCAGGAGCGAGTAAACCCGCGCACGCGTGAGCAATGGCGCATTCGCTTTATCGCGCGCGTGCAAACGCGACACCGCCACGCTATTCTGCGCGTCCGCTCCCCGTCAGCCCCGGATGCTGCCCTCTGCCGCGTTCCCTCCCTCTTGGCGTCGACCACCTCCCGACCACCGTGCTCCCATCCCTCCCGCTCGCCGCCCGGCGTGTGCCCTGCACCGTCTTCCATGCGCCATCCCTCTCGCCCTAAACCGCCACTCCTGTCCTCCCCACCGCGCAGCCCACCGCCTGGCCCGACACACCAATCTCCCCCCATCCGCTCGCTCGCCTCCCCCGCACGCCGATCCGGACACGCGCCGGCTCACTCTGACACCACGATTGACTGCCTCGCACTAATTTACTTCACGCCGTGGATTCTGTCTATATCCGCCACGGTCCCCTGGCAACCCGCAGGGGGCCTGCCAACATTTTCTGGGCAGTGGCCGGGCGCTCCGCGCTCGCTAATCCGCAGCCGCTCATTCAGCACGCTCTCCCGTCCCCAGCCGAGGATTGCGCCGATTTAACAACTGGAGGTGTCACACAACGCTCAAAAGAAAGAAAGAAAAAAAAACAACCCGGGGAAGATGTCCCGCCCGTATAGAAACAATCGTTCTCGCTCGCTCGCTCCGCGCACCCGCTCGGCATACCAACCGTCGACTTAGAGCCGCGGTCCCCGCGACCGAATCGGAACGCGTTCGCAGAGAACCGGTGCACGTGTTTGAAGAGAGATAGCGCAGCTTTCCAGGGATTTCAGATTGCTCGGATGAAAGTTGTTGGTTTAAAATCGCCTCCCTGGATTTGGACTGCGTAATGTTAAAAATTGTGATTATTTTTTTTGAAGATAGGCGGAATTGAGTTGCTTTATTTGAAAAAAAAAAAAAAAAGTTCAACGTTAAATCAGCAACGCTACACATAGATAGATAAATGTTTATAATTACAGCAGAAAAATACCCAGTGAGCTTGCAAGCTCGTTATGGGACTCCTGCGACAAAACAAACATGCGAATTGCTGACAATAAAAAAATATAAAAGATTCATAAGTAACCACGTGGATGGCATGGGCTGCGACATTGCTGTAATGAACGTGTGGCAAAATAATGGTCGAAATCACGTATTTATTGTTCTGGTTATCACTGTGCTATTTGTTTATCTGAAGTGTTACACGAAATAACATTATTTTAGAATGCACAAAGATTAGTTATCTTTATAGATAAATTAAAAGATCCCATAGTGCACAATAATCGTGTAAATTTATATTGTTAATCTTCGGAACTAAAAAAAAACTGGCACAAATGAGAATTGTATTAAATATATATATTAAAATGTTTACCAGGATATTTTTGAAAAATGATGAGGCAAAAACGACGCAAGGTTACAAACGACGATTATATGTACATCATATATCAATGATAATGCAGGATGTTTTTTTTTTTTAAAACAGATAAAAACATGTTTCGTAGCAGGTATGTATTCTCTCCACACGATACGGGCATTTGTATTCCACACCCTGACACGAAGAAGAATTTTAAAAATTGAGTGCAGCGATCAATACTCCGCCCCAGTTCTCGTCTCCAAAATGATTATAGTCAATTATTGATTCAAAGTACCATGCTTTTTGAATTCATTACCTTATTAAAATGACCATAAAACTCCTTTTATGGCTTGAATTATTCAAGCTGCATGAGTTTAATGTCACTTTGTGGGTGGTTTAATAAAATTATATTTATTTCTTTTTTTATATATATATACCCTGTTTTAATAATGTTATGTTTTATAAAATGTGTAGAATTCCGAGTTACTGACAATCGCTGTGGGAAAGTTGCGCTGGCCGCCTGCAAAAAACACTTTTGTTTTAATTATTTCACAATTTGACAGTTATCACCCTTGGTGAACTCAGAACTCAGGCCGCGTTCATGTGACCCAGCGGTAGCACGTTCACCGCCTGCTGCAGAAAGCCTGTGGGTCGATTGCAGATGCATGCAGTTCGTTACAACGGCCGCCCTGGTTAATACTGCAGGTTCATTACTGTGGCGCTAAAGATCCCGTGATCGCATTTGAATAGAGCAGGCTGTTGCGAGCCGGCAGCATGCTCCAAATTTTTTATTCTGAAAAGTTACTTGCAAATGACTCAATGGAGACTACAAATATTAACATCGCCCCCTGCCGTGAAACGACTGCGAAAAATAGCGCCTTCCGTCCATCCATTTTCAGAAACTGCTTACTCCTGTACAGGGTCGCGGTGAGCCGGAGCCTATCCCGGCAGACACAGGGCGCAAGGCAGGGCTATACCCGGGATGGGACGCCAGTCCATCGCAGAACACCGGGGGCGATTTAGTCAGCAGGCCAATTAACCTATGCAGCAGCATGTCTTTGGACTGTGGGAGGAAACCGGAGTGCCCGGCGAAAAACCACGTGAACACGGGGAGAACGTGCAAACACCACACAGAAAGGCCCCCGAGCTGTGTTTCGAATCCAGGACTTTCTTGCTGTCGGGAGGCAGCGCTCCTCACCGTGCCACCGTGCCACACCACAGCTATCAATGTTCACCACTAATGCCAACCAGTACGTGTAAAAGTGGGTTGAAGTGGTGGCACAGTGGTCCGGTGCGTTGCGGTGGGAACCTGGCAAACGGAGTCCGCTTGCCAGCCAAGGCTACGGTCAGCGGTAAATAAAATCCGAATCAATCCTGTGGCCACCCCTCCCTCTCTCCCTCCCTCCCCTACTTCAGCAGCCCACACTCAAGTCAAACAACCGCCCTGACCGAGACGGCGGTTGAGAGGTCTTTATCCAGCAGTGGATCGACAAAGGGGGGGCCGTAAATTATTAAGTGCGCAAACACGCCGACCGAGCTGCCGTTTTGGTAAGCCCGACGTGGAATTACCGCGTTTCCACGGTTTTGTCGCGATTTCGTCGCCAGCGCAAGGGGGGGTGGAATTCGGCCGGACACTCTATGGATCGGCCTCTATTTTAAATGCAGTGTTAAAAATTACACACAGCGGCACGAACGGCGCCGGTCGCCGGGGGACGACTCCGCGAAACAGTCGCACGGGCATGACACTTCTCCTCGTGGGAATTTCATTTGCGAGATGGTGGCAGCGGCGTGGACCGCGCCAATAAAGACGTGAGCGCTTCATTCAATCCTCGGTTGCGAAGGCGCACACACGCGCCATATAGAGTCCTCTGCAGAGTTGCACGTAAGCCTGCCCGTGGGGAGGATGGTGTCTCGCTACGCAGCAACTGTGCGTGCGGGAGCGGCGAGCGCTGGAAGTTTAAAACTGCCGCGGTACGTGTTTGGTAGGTGGGGGGGAAAAATACCGCACGGCCAGACGGCGATGAAGTTCAGTGGCAAGAAACCGGAGCTGGCGCAGAACAACAACGTCCGTGGGTATCTCGGCACTTGTTGCTCCCACGGATCAACGCGTTTCTATCCAGGTGAATGATATTTATGGGCTCGATTTGATCATTTCCTATTACTGATGTAGGTTTTCACGGCTCGATTCATGATGGTTGCTCTTCAGAGCTGTTTTTTCGGGATTAGCCGTGTGTCACTTTCGCCTCACACGTTTGAAGCATCATCAGGCGTTAAGCGACATTGCTTAACAATGTTGATCTAGTTATCCATTTGAGGACATGCAACCGCGCTCTGTGTGTGTCGTAATCATATAGGCCACGGCTGTGTCACAAAAAACACTTGGGGAAGCAACACGCTGCGCTGTGTATTCAGGGAGATTGTCCTTTAAGAACAAAGCACGGCACACCGCACACGAAGCATAGGGACACCCGGCTAAAATGCTAACACAGAATCGTGCCGATACACCTGCGGAGGTTTTCGACTGCGATACCTGTCTACGCATGTGTTCACTCCAGATAGTCTAGTTTCTTCCCACAATGTGTAATAGCAAATGAGAAACTGGCTGCAAATCCCAGAGTGGCACGTTAGTAAACGCGGATGAGTTGAGACGAAGGAGGTAAACGAAGGACTCATCTGACATGAGCCCGCTTACCATGACCGTGTCGGCACTCTACAAACACCGCGCAATTACATCGTCAGTAATATAATAATAGCATTTTATAGAGCGCCTTTCACCCAAGGATCACAAAGCGTTGCACAACGACAGAAAAAAAACAGCTAATAAAAACCAAAGTAACAAAACAATTAAATAAGGCTGCTTCGAATACACTGAAAGGTCGTGAAACTGGCAATCTTAAGCGCGACATTGCGTGATAGCCTC
Source organism: Geotria australis (assembly GCA_036362915.1). NCBI lineage: Eukaryota > Metazoa > Chordata > Hyperoartia > Petromyzontiformes > Geotriidae > Geotria > Geotria australis. The sequence goes on from JAZEWU010000009.1 coordinate 10,050,750, forward strand.
AAGGTGCACCTGGCCTGGCACATGCGCCGTGGTGACGTCACCGCCAGTTAGTGGCGAATGGTGGTTAGTGTTGCTGTGTCTCTGTGTGTCTATGAGTGTCTATGTGAGTCTCTATGTATCTCAATGTGTCTCTGTGTGTCTCTGTGTGTGGAGCGGTGGCTCAGTGGTTCGCGCGCTGGGCTACAAACCCGGCGACCCTTGTTCGATTCCCGCTCACTACCACCAACACTTTATGAACCGGTCCTGGGCCTCCCGAAGGTGGACTCGGCCTCAAATGAGTACCTGGTACGGTGTGTAAACAATGCCACTAGGGAGACAAAGGCGGCCGGTCGTGGTGCTGGCTACCCACCCCTTCGTGTGCCGTGTCGACCTTCATAGGTGCTCGCTAACGGCACTTCTTGCCCCTGCAGTCTGTTACGGCTATACGTGGGCGAAAACACGGGGCCGCCGTGCATGCCGTACTCACGAGTTACCGAGCGGGTCAATTCGCGAGCTCTTACAACACGGACACTTTGACCACCACACAGGTGCGAGCTACATACTGGCAACATACTCACTGGCAGTATGCCCACATACCCACGAACTGTATACTCATTGACAATATACTTACCGATGTAGGATTTCACGGCTAGATTCATGATTGTTGCTTTTTATTGCCGGTGAGTATTTTGCCGGGATAGTCGTGGTGGGATCCGGTTCCGCTAAAGCTGCGTGATGGGATCCGGTTCCACTACGGAGGAGTCGGTCCCGGGAATCGATTTTGGGAATCGATATTTTGGAATCGCTCGCATAGTGACTCATTCAATAATGGAGCTTTTGCTGCCGGATAGATGCGTATTTTTAATAAGGAAAAAATAGCCAGTGAGTTTTTAAACTCTCGATGGGATTCCTTCGACACAACAAACACGCGAAATGAGAAAAATACAAACTAAAAAACTATGCAAACTAAATCAAAACACCACCATATACACCGCATTGCACGTAAGTGACCGAGGACAAACTTTAAAAATTATATTTTTACACGTAAAAATCAGTACGTTAGATTAAACGCTCGATTCGAATCTGTGGTGGAATCGACTGCCGCGTGGATCGATTCCTCGCAGGGCGGGAACCAATTCCCGTACAGACCCAGAAGTTTAAGGGAATCGATGTTGGTAATCGATACAAACACGCGATTTGACAAAAATATAAAATAACAAACTTAATCAAAACATCCCCATTTACACCGTATTGCACGTAAGTGACCAAATACGAACATAAAAAGTATATTTGTACAGGTAAACGTCAGTACGTTCGATTAAACTCTCGATTTAGATCGGCAGTGCGAATCGACTGCTGCGTGGATTGATTGCTTACGATTCATAATAATGGCCGCGCCCAGCGGTCAATGGCACCCTGGGTCTGACCCGTGCCCTCCTCATGAACCTAGCCTGGCACAGCAGGCAGCCCATGGCACCTGGGTCTGTCCCGTGACCTCCTGTCAGTGAGCCTTCGACACTGCGTGACAGCCTCAAGGTGCACCTGGCCTGGTACATGCGCCGTGGTGACGTCACCGCCCTTGTGCAGCGCTTTGTGACACTCGGTTGAAAGGCGCTATATGCTATTATTATTATAAACAAATGCACTTATGGAATAAATAGACAACTCTAGCAATACGAAAGAAACATAAGGAAAGGAGCGACCATACAGTACCATGTAAACTGCATTACATTATATTTCATACAGTAGCGCAGTGAGTGGCGCAGCGGCCGGTTTCCTCCCACAGTCCAAACACATGCTGCTGTCTAGGTTAATTAGCAAAGAAGAAGAAGCCTGCTGACTAAATTGGCCTGCCCTGCGATGGGCTGGCGTCCCATCGTCGATATAGCCCTGCCTTGCACCCTGTGTCTGCCTGGATAGGCGCCGGCCAACCCGGTGACCCTGTACAGTGCTCAGGCGGATAATGGGACTAATCGCTAAAATTAATCTGATTAAAGGGCACGTTTTCATTGTGCGCTTGAAAATGGTCCGTGGATTAATGTGGCGACGATGAAGGGAAACTCGTACATCAAACAATTACGTTATACCATCGCTTGAATACACCAGGAATTGCGTTCAAGTGATAGAAACAAGCTGGCAGTTGCCCATCTCGTCCGGACATTTGACGGCGAGCCATCATTTTACTGATGCACGTTTTCACGGCTCAATGTATGAGAATTCCTTTCCAAAGCCTCCCACGTTGGAGACACCCTTAAGCAGCAAGTTCCGACTAAATATGCGTTCGCTGTGCTAGACATTGGCTGTGGTGTTCTGATGTCAAAGGCAGTTCACTGGCTTGCCCGCATCCCTGTGATCTTAGTCACAGCGCGTCTCTTGCCAGGTCCCTCCCGCGTTCATGTTGTGCCGCCTGCGGTGGAATCCCCCGGCCGGAACTGCCCGTGCCGGGTCGGATTGCTAACGCACGCCATCTGCTGCAGACGCGACCGTGAACGCACCGTCACTTCATTATCCACAGACCGATGAAGCGGTGTCGTAACCAAATCTGAATTAACCATAACGTGCTTGCAACGAAAGCAGAATCCATTGGCATGCAAGCGGTGCTTTCCGGGTTTTCCGTCCAAAATAAATGGGTTACCACATAATGAAAGCAAAAGGGTAAAGGTGTAGCCCCAACATTTCTTGTGCACAACATTGCTTTTGCTCGGACCCTAACTGGAGCGAGCTCGAGAGGGCACCTCAATATGGCGTTGCGGGCTAGAGAACGCCTGACGATGCCTCCAACGAGGGAGGCGAAACGTCGCAATGGAGAGAGACGGAACACGCGACACAGCTATCCCGAAAGAACAGCTATGCAGAGCAATTCTCATACACCGAGCCGTGAAAACCCATATCACTATGATTTAGCCTAATCTTCCACACCGACCTCACATGTTGAAAGAGGCGGGACTACCCACGCTTTACCCCACCACACGCGACCTGCCTGCCTATCGACTGACCGTGCTGAACCTACTCCTACTGCTCAATAGAGAGCGACGGGGGACTTAAAGAAACACCGCTTCGTTTCAACTGCCGCGCCGGGAGGTGGAACTGGTGACCTCTCTCAGTCAAATCAATCACGCTCGTTCAATGAAAATGCAAGGGGCTGTGTAAGAAAATGGGAAACTGTAATTTAACATCGCACTTCGAAGAATCGCAAAGAAGAAGATTCAGAACATAACTGAACAAGTGTTATATTCTCTCTGTATTTTAAAAATAAAAATCAGTCAGGTCTTGGCCGTACAATATATGATTGCAGTCCGTAAGCGTCGTTTTGTCATACCTTATTCACTTATTGTCACGGCAAAAATAACCGCACTCCTTTATCAACAGATGTTAATCATAAGTGATGGGTGAGGCCAGATGGCTGAGTAAGCTGGTGCCTCTAAGTTGACACTGAGAAAGAAAAATTCAAGTTAATCAACGTTTCGGCCTGAATTCCACTCTTCACCACTAGGGTCACGAGACTGTTGGTACTTTAGGAACAGGTCAATGCATCTTACTTAAAGGGCACAGTTACAAATTCAAAATGTGAGAAATCGCGAGAGGTTTATTTACGTATTGCTCGCGCGCACGTTTGAAGTAATGCGTTACAATTATTTCTACGAACGACGGAGGCATTCGAAGCTGTGTGCATGTGCGCGCGTTTATTAATAATAATTATTATATAAAATGCACTGCTCGATGAATTGATTTTTTTATTTTTTGGATGAATGCACATCGAGGATGGAACCCCTCGTTTGCTGTCTGGATTTTGTGATGACATCGTGTCTCATGTTGCTAAAAGACAGACAGCATAATATTTTACTCTGTGGCAAAATGAATTTGCGCACAGAGAATGTTAAAACCTATTAAGATAAATATGAGCACAGTGACCAGGAATAACACAATAAATATAGAATTACCATAAAAAACCCAACAACAATGCCATGCAAAATAGGCCAATATATCTAATTATGAGACTCTTGCTAGAACGCAAAGTGTGTCATAAAACACTACCACAGCATTATTCAAATGTGATATATCACAGCATTTTGTATGTGTTGGCTGTGTATTAAACATAACAAAACATAAACACGAAAGGTGCCGTCACATTTTTGATGCTATAAAAAAACGATTTCTATTGCATCGTAGGAAAGGGGACAATTAAAAATAAGTGTGTAAATACAGAACGCTCTTGTGAAAATCTGACGTGGTGTGATATCGGTTCATTTCATAGAACGAGTATCCCTCCTATCGTCTGAGATCTCTTATCAAAAGCTGACGACGAGAGATATTGTCTCAGAGGTGGCATCCTGGCTGTGGCAGCTGTAGGCGACGTGAACCGTTCGCTAAATCTATATGATAATTGCGCCGGTAGAACCGGACAGTGTGAAAATTTGTGAAACTAACCTGACAAGTCATTACGCGGGATTTCATGGCTGACATTGTGTGTCATTCCAAAGTGTAATATCAGGTGTTGCTAAATGTGAAAAATGGAAAATGTTAAAATGTGATTCTTGGGGAATTCCGGATATTGCCATAGGAATTAAACGATATCAAATGTGTCTAAATTGTGAAACCCTGCGAACATGGCCATGTTCACACGTACACCTGGATACACAATCTGATAAGAGGGGCTTCTGAGCATGCAAACACACATTATCTTTGCGTCATTGATTTGTTTTGACTAGGTTGGCGGTAAATAGGTTGGGGGTTTGCGCAGGGTTCTCCCCCTGTTCTGCATGAGTTTCCTCCGAGTTCTCCGCTCTCCTCCCACAACAAAAAAACACTCATTAATAAATCGGCTGATAAAATCATAATATATAGGACACAGTGTCTGGCGGGTTGGCGCCAGCCAACTGCGTGGCTTGACTCCCCACCAATCTGCGGTTACCTCGCGCCTTTCAGTTGATCTCTCTTCAAATGAATGCCTTCGACATTCACTGAATGTGTACACGTTGTTAATTGTAGTTATTATTATCATGTTTTCCAGCCGCACCCTCCCTCCGACGCATAGAGCCTCTATAACAATCTTTTTGCAGCGAGGTAATTTCCTTGTTGATTATGCATGTTCAGTGCACTAGGTGGCAGGCCTTGCATGAACGCAGTTATGTTTATTCACGGCCTGTACACAAGTCCTATACCTGTCGCGTAAACACGTGGTGCAGGAGCAGGTTTAGAGGTGGTGGGGAGCAGGGAGGCGATGGAATCATGATAATAAAACAATTTATAACGCGCCGTGCAAATTCCATGACTGGTCACGGGGAGAATCAGCCAGGCGGTCAGCCGGACGAAATGGTGGTCAAGAGAGAGTGGTGGTAGAGATAGAGAGATGAGGTGGAGGAGGAGAGGGAGTGACGCTGGTGCTGGCAGCGAGCAAGGGAGCAAGGGGATGATGGGTCGAATGAGGCGAAGGGGTTTGTGGGAGTGACAACAGAAAGAAGGGACACTTGCTTGTGATGGACGAAGTGGGTAGGCTCATGAACGCGAGGCCATGTACAATCTGTGATATTTGATCATAAAATTACAACGAATGAGATACGGTCACTTTTTAAATCTTCATAAATCCACATTTCCATCAATACAGATACTGAAATACAGCCAAGACACGATGAACAATCGCAGTTGTCGAAATAAAAACTCGTGCCTATTTCACATGCCGCCCGCATTCTCCAACGGCTTGTTTTGTTTCTCGACTCACCTTGACATCGCCCAGTTGTAAGGACTGACATACGGACCAAAATATGTTGTTTATACGAGCTGATTGACGTGGAGTGGATCACTCTTTACACGGTCTGAATGAGCGCTGCTATGCGGCGCAGGGTGAGGCAGGCCCATTTAATCGACCCAAGAAGTGGCTGCCGCGATGTCATCTTCCACGGGCTCCCTGACGGGCCCCGCTCAGGGAGATTCACAAGAATCTTTCTTGCCTCGTGACAGGATTTGCCACAACACAATGAATACACAACTGCTGATGGCATCCAACAACTCAAACCATTACAGAACACATCAATACCCTGTGTAGCACTAACATGTAAGCATGCTTGCTGATTGGCTTTCAGAACATTGTATCCATCCATCCATCCGTCGTCAGAAACCACGCAATCCTGTACAGAGTCGCGGCGAGCCGGAGCCCATCCCGGCAGACACAGGGCACAAGGCAGGGCTATACCCCTGATGGGACGCCCGTCCATATCAGACCAGGGCGTGTCTGCCCTGGTCTGATATGTGCCCCAACAGCCATGCAGGCGTTCAATACGGTGGGGTCCAATCCCAGGCCAGCCTCACCCTGGAATTCGCCAGCGTAAAGTCAGAGGTGAGCCCACCCCATTAAACAGTGCCCCCTCCCCAGGGTGGCACAACTCGGACAGGGCGACCTCCTTGACCTTCAGTCAAGTTCCCCCGATCGGAGGGGTGCGGCATCATCCTCCACCCAGCGGCGGGCAGAGGGGGCAACGGCGCGGGCATCCATTTCACGGAGGGCATCCGATCAACGAGTGAAATTAAACAGTCCCACAAACTGGTGTGAATGTGGATCCGTGTTTTAATAAGCGAGAGCAGAGTAGAGAACCTGTTACGGGTAACTACTGTGTGTAATGCTGATTAACTATTTCAGTGCCCTGTCGACGCCGATTGACAAGTTATAGTACTGCCTTACAACTCATTTTATGAATCAATGATAGTTCCCAAAGTTGTCTTCCTTTCTCACATTTCTCAGTACTAGGCCCTATACTTGAGTCTTGGGGGCATACAATCAAGAAGTCGGAGTTGGCCCGGGGCATCACCAAACCTCTGGATGCCACTGCCTCCACCAGACGTTAGGACGTTCCGAAGGTTTGCACAGGCCTGGAGCCTGGAAAACGACCCCTCAGCTCTCTTCCACCCCTTTGACAGCTGGCACAACTGGGCCAGGGCCGCAGCAAGAACTCACCGCCCTCCTGTCCACTAGTCTCAAAGATAATAAATAATACTACTTTATCATTACAATTTACAACGCACGCATATTCCTTCAACGTCGAAGGTATTCTTTCAAAGAGAGAACGACTCAGAGACGCGAGCAAACCCCAAAGAGGCAGGGAGGTGTAAGGCAGCCACGCGGTTAGCCAGCGCCAACATTTGCCAGACACCGTGTCCTACATATTACGACGTAATCGGCCAATTCATTTACGTGATGTTGGTTGTGGCATCAGTGGAGGAGCCTCGTTTCACGTGGCTCAGGCACAACCCGTACCGTGCGTGACGGCGTTAGTGCGTGTTTACGACAACATGTAAACACGCCACAGGTGGGCCACGGGAAATGCTGTCATCTCCGAAGTGGGATCTTACTTCCCCGAATCTCCCCGCTACACAGTACCTTGAAAACGACAAATCGACTGATGTTCGAGAGTCCAGGAATAAAAAAGAAACCGCTCTTCCGCCGAAGCAGTATGAAAGAGGGCTCACGCACAACAAGAATTATAGAAAGCACTTTATCATATTGCGGAGCAACGCACACGGATCGGCTTGAGTGCACTAGGGCTGACCTCTAGTGACAACACGGCACACTGCACACGTCACGCCCGAATAACAAAACCGCACGGCGCCGCGCAAACCTCTCGCGCGACAACACCGACCATCATCGCGAGGCAGCGCGAACGAACATCGTTCCGATCGGCTCCCCGTCTCGCCCCCAGGACGGTCGGCACGGAGCCGCGTAGCGCTCAAGCAATTACAGTGGCGCAGATAAACAAACTAGACGCGCGGTGGAAACGCATGCGGAGAGAACGCCAAACGCGATGCGCACAAATGTACACGGCGGCTCGGCGCGGGCAATACGCGGTCGATGTAACAGCGCCATATCCCACGCCACGGTATCATTCGTATTGGGGTTGTGATATTTTGGCCGTGGGTTCCCATGGTGGGCGGCACGGTGGCGCGGCGACTAGAGCTGCCGCCTCACAGCAAGAAGGTCACGGGTTCGAATCCCAGCTCGGGTGCCGTTCTGTGTGGAGTTTGCATGTTTTCGCCGTGTCCGCGTGGGTTTTCGCCGGGCACTCGGGTTTCCTCCCACAGTCCAAAGACACGCCGCTTCATAGGTTAACTGGCCTGCGGACTAAATTGCCCCCGGTGCCCTGTGATGGACTGGCGTCTCATCCTGGGTATACCCCTGCCCTTGCGCCCCGTGTCTGCCGGGCTAGGCTCCGGCTCACCGCGACCCTGTAGAGGATGAAGCGGTGTCTGACAACGGATGGATGGGTTCCCGTGGGTGTCCGAGCGCGTTGGCGATCGAACCCCGGCCGTGCGTCCGTACCTCTCTCCACTCGGCGCTCCGAGACGGCCTCACACGTCTGGCCCGCAACTACAACAAAGAATACTGTACGCACGGTGGGAAAAATCGAAGCCCCGCGTCCCACGCACCGCTTAGACTCGTGACACGCACTCGAAGCCAGGCGGGCATTTGCACGTGAGTATATGTGGCGGTAATCGCGTCGTGCGTGATTACATTGAAAACCAGATTTCGTACTGCGGCATGTGCACTGTTATGTGGGGTTAAAGAGCCGGTGTTTGAGAACATGACACGTGACGCGTTGAGGTTTGCGACTGGTTTTGCACGGGGAATATGGTAAACTCGTTAATTGGAGATGGTTATCCCATCGAATAATTCGCA
>JAZEWU010000009.1:10060825-10077730 GCA_036362915.1 Geotria australis
ACACTCCGAGAAAGGTCTCGGGCGAAACACGAAGGGAGAGAAAACACTCGGAACGGTACGTATTTTTGGTTGGGATAAAAAAAGGAATAATAATAATAGCATTTATAGAGCGCCTTTCACCCAAGGGTCACAAAGCGCTGACCAAGGCTGCGGAGAGAACGGCATGTCAATAACATCAAGACATATTAAAGCAACCGGAGGCTGTCGTAAGCTTGCAGCTTGAGTGTTTTGTCAATTGTGACCGTGTGTGGCGGTCGTGCCAAAATGAGAATGGCTATTTTTGAATAATTTAAAGCCAATGCGATTTCGAAACATGCACACAAAAGCTCTCGCCACTCCTACATGGACAGAATGCTTTTTTTACGGGGTCACTATACGATGATTTTATGAGTGGAAGTTACTAATGCTGATGGGCTGTCCTAAAGGAATCAGATTCAATATCTCATTGGAATCCGATAGGACTTTCCACAAGGGACGACACGGCTGTGGTTTAAGTAAACAGATCAAATGGACCATTTGCGTTTCGTCATTCAAGGAGAACTGACGGTTGCTCTTCAGAGCTGTTCTTTCGGGATAGCCGTGTCGAGCAATCTCTCCCTCGCGACGTTTCGCCTCCCACGTTAGAAATATCAACGTGGGAGGCGACACGTCGCGAGGGAGATCGCTCAGTGACACGGCTGTCTCGACAGAACAGCTCTGAAGAGCAACCACCATGAGTCAAGCCGTGAAAACCTACACCAGTACAAGGAGAATTGCATCCATCACACCTCCATACAACGGACGCAGGAGCATCGTTTACTTGAGAAATGACTGGTGGTGCGAATTGTGAGACGCTGGGAGACGCGCAGAGTGAGCGTCGGGGTGTCTCCCGGCTCGAGAGAGCACGGGGCAGTGCCCGTCTCCATGGAGACCCTGAGCCAGCGGTGGAAATTCCACGTCCCTAGGGCAGGCGTCGATACGCACAGGACACGGTAATGTGTACAAGTACGGGGCATTCCCAGTTTGCAGTGTATCGTCGGAATCCCACTTCCAGAGCGTGCAAGCTCACCGGGTATTTTCTTCTGTAATAATAAACGTCTATGTATCTAACCTGGAGCGTATCTTTGGGAATACCCTGTGCATTATAGGAGCCGTGTAACATGTATGAATTACGTGTATTGATTTACCTACGGTCGTACATGAACGTGTGCGTAAGCTCAGACTCGGGCCACATTATTTCAACTGGCGAGGGTCATGGAGCAGATTCTTCACAAGGACAACTGCAAGCCAAGTGAGGAGGACAGATCCTATAAGAAAGTCGTGTGCGTAAAACGCAAACGGTACGTTGAATTTAATTGTTCACAAGTACAAGCTGTGTACAAAAAGACACTCACACCGCAGCCCTAGGATGCAGGAATGTATTGATTTTTCGCAACGGCACGCGTGCATTTCTCCATCTAGAATATTTGAAAACAATTAATGTCGTTACTTTTGGCTGCATCGTGAGCATCATCATCATTATTATGACAACAATCACAATGAACCTTTCATAATGCCTGCATGATTCGGTATTGGATCCAGGTATGAAAACATTCTGCGCGTATCTTAGATCGGAGGGAATGTGTTTTTGCAATTTTGCAATTAAAAGCAACGAACGTAAAGGGAGATACATTTGCGAAAGAGGGGAATGTATTTGTAAGAGCTCGGCGCTGACTGCTTACAAAAACACCGTGAGGTATCGAAACGAGAAGTGCGTGTGTGCGGTGATAGGAGAGTGCCGTACCGGCCTTCACAGGTGGTGCGCGCTAACAGCACTTGACCCTACGGTCTGTTCGAGCTACACACGGGGGTCGGTCTTTGTGCTCCACTAGTACGTGCAAGGCCACATCTTCAAATGCCAAACAATGTGCATTACACGTCTCTCCCGCGTATTAGCATTACTTTTTAAAGCCTATGAGACCCTTTTTGCCGTTGTACAAATAATGTAGAATATACGAGGTTTTACCCTTTCCGGCAATGAGAAAAGTGTTAAGATCTTAAAACACTAAATGGACACCTTTTTGCAAAGGTTCCAGTTTGCAGGCAGCCACACATGATTGTGGAAAAAAACATGCAAAAGAATGCTATGATAAATGCACTGTCCTTCAAACTTATTGGCTCAACACCAGAGACGGCTTTTATTGTAGCCCAGTCTCAGTGTTTAGCCAATTGCTGCCAAAAGGCAGGCCTGGGAGGCGAAACGTTTTGAGGTAGAAAGGGAGATCGCTCGACACAGCTATCCCGAAATAACAGCTCTGAAGAGCAACCATCATTATTAATAACATCCTCAAAATTATCCTCAAGGACCCGTGCATTGGAGGACACTGCTTTTATGCAAAAATCTGTGAGAATAATAATAATAATAATAGCATTTTATAGAGCGCCTTTCACCCGAGGGTCACAAAGAATGAAATATCAAAACCAGCAGAACGCAACACTTCAACCCTCTCTTCTACCAAATATCGCAAAAACTGTTTCCAAAATCCTACAATATGCCCGTAGTGCCTACACACAGCAGCTATGTTGTCAAGCAACGCTGCTGAAAACAAGACGGGACACTATGACCCACGTTTGTACAGGGGTGTGGAAATAAACAAGAACATTTAATCAGGTGCGGGAAATTTAAGGAGGGCGAAATGAATTCACAAATGATGTCCAATCGAGTTTACAAGGCAGCAGGTGCGGAATGATATGTCCGCACGGTGCTATTAATACTGACGTTGTCATGCATTTAATTATTTGTCTGAAATGACTGTGTAACCAGATTGTCCCCTTCTGACTGCCTGTCATGGTTACAGTCCCTCTGGACTGATACAGGCATCATATCCCCCACACGGGCCAAACCCGCGGCTCCGCACGAGCAAAGGCTAGATCAGAATATTGTCGTTATTGTCGTCTGCGCTCCTCCAAACATCCAACACAAATCTGAAATGCTGAAACAAGCACGTGAAACGTAATCGTGCTTACAATTGATACGCCACGTGTATCGCAGGAGCTCTCGTTCAAAATCACAGTTGTTGGAATGTGACCTTATCTGGCTCAACGTGAACATCTTTCTTGTGCTACATTTTACACGGTGGCGCGGTGAGTAGCGCTGCCACCTCACAGCAAGTAGGCCCCGGTTCGAATCCCGGCTCGGGCGCCTTTCTGTGTCCGCGTGGGTTTTCGCCGGGCACTCCGGTTTCCTCCCACAATCCAAAGACACGTCGCTGCATAGGTTGATCGGCCTGCGGACTAAATTGCCCCCGGTACCCTGTGATGGACTGGCGTCCTATCCTGGGTATAGCCCTTCCTTGCGCCCTCTGTCTGCCGGGATAGGCTCCGGCTCACTGGGACCCTGTGGAGGATTCAACGGTTTCTGACAATGAATGGATGGATGTTTACAGCTGGGAATTCAATCATTCGTGTCCTCAGGGAGTCGCACTTCATATACTCACACGTTCATATCATCAAAGTTACTGTCGTATAACATTTCACTCTCACAATCAGTGGCACTCAATTTATTCATTAATTCATTCATTGACAGAAACCGCTGAATCCTGTATAGGGTCACGGTGAGCCGGAGCCTATCCCGGCAGACAGAGAGGGCGCAAGGCAGGGCTATACCCCGGATCGGACGCCAGTCCACCACAAGGCACCATGGGAAATTTAGTCCGCATGCCGATTAACCTATGCAGCAGCATGTCTTTGGACTGTGGGAGGAAACCGGAGTGCCCGGCGAAAACCTCTCGAGGCAAATGTTTAACTTTATTTTATCACCAAGTATATCCCCCCCCCGTATGTACTATCAGGCTCCTAGGCACGAAGCAAACATTCGCTCAAGATGCTCTACAGAGAGCGCAGCCTCGCACAGCACCGGGAACAAGCCCGCAGGACGGCTTCCCTCGGCACTTACAGCACTTAACACAGCCCACGAGCTCGCGTGCCGCGGCTCTGCGCAGAGCAGCGATCCACCTGGCCGCTATCACCAAGATTCATTATATCGTTATGATGTTTACAAGGCATGCCAGCCTACTAGAAGCTACGTGAAAGGAGTTAGTTCATACATCCATTTTCTAAACAGCTTGTCTTGGTAAGGGTCCTGGCGGTAGCCATTCAAGGAGGGAGGACCAGACATCCCTTTTCTCAGCAGCAGATTCCAGCTCTTCCTGAGGAATTCCCAGGCGTTCCCAGGCCGGCCGGATTTCTCTGCTCACCTTGTCACTTAGAGCCACACTGATATAGTGATATTTGAATTTTCGAAAGTACAATTTTGGTGAAGAAATTGACATGCAAGCGTCATGCATCCATAGTGGGGATAATAATAGTAATAATAATAATAGCATTTTATATAGCGCCTTTCACCCGAGGGTCACAAAGCGCTGCACAACGACAGAATTAATATCAAACGACAGAATGAATATCAAACGACAAAATGAATATCAAACGACAGAATTAATATCAAACGACAGAATTAATATCAAACGACAGAATTAATATCAAAACCAAATTTCCTGTGGGTTTTGGTTTGGTTAATATGGCCATGTGCGACAATCTGGTGCATCTGAGGGCACGGTTTACACGTAGTTTCCACTGTAACGACGTTGATTTTCACAGCTTGACGCATGAGAATTGCTCTCCATAGCTTTTCCTTCGGGATAGCCGTGTGGAGTGTTCCTGGAGAGAGAGCAGGAGCACTCGACACGGCTATCCCGAAATAACCGCTACGGCGAGCAATTGCCACGCGGGGTTTGTGCCTGGGATTTAAAATCCAGCCTCTGAGGCTCCCTGCTGCTCTGAAATTGGCAACAGGCCCGGGGGCCCGCTATCTGCACCGGACACTTGTCACTCAACAGTCTGCGGGCAGCTGTAGTGAGTGCAACGCCAAGATAAATAAATCAACTCGCCGTGGGCCCGGGCTTCCGAGGAGCAAGGCGCGAGTGTCTACGATGGCGTTCGACAGCGTTGCCCGAGCGAGTACCGCACATCCAGGTTTTGAGTGATCGGCGCAGAAGCATCTGCCCATGACAAGCCATTTTTAAACCAGAGATTTTCTGAACGGGCAGGCCGTTACCCAAATAGAAAAAGTAAACGCTCGGCCATTCACGTTTGATTTATGTCAAGAACTGGGCGAGGGAGGCACAGCACGGGCTGTGACATCACCCTCGGTTTTATAGCGTTTAAAATGTTTCATTATTATTTACCTTCCAAAGGTGTGATTGGCGTCGACGCATCCTTATTTATCTCCTAAATTATCGGCGTCACACATGTATATTTTGAAACCACGTAGAGGTGTATTTACACGACCCTTTTAAATTATTCAAGAGTCTATCGTACAGGGTTGTACAGTGGTAACCATTGAGCTATATAGCTCTTTTGAAAAGTTATCCAGTGGGAAGAGGTAGGCACATGACAATATCTCAGAGCGCCGGGGGCAATTTAGTCAGGACAATTAACCTAGGCAGCATGTCTTTCGACTGTGGGAGAAAACCGAAGCACGCGGCGAAAAACCCACGCAGACACGGGGAGAACACGCAAACTCAACACAGAATAGCACCCAAGCCAGGAATCAAACCCAGGAACCTTCTTTGCTGTGAGGCAGCCTTCTTGCTGTGATATAGCGGCTACTCACTGTGCCACCGTGCCGGTCAAACATTCGATAAGATAACGCCAGAAAACGAGGCCTACCCCTTCCATGAAGTCGCCCTCCCAGTGCTTGATCAGCTTGTCCACAAGCACCGGCTGTGAATGCAGGGACGCCAGGAGGCCCGGCTCGCTGCCATGCTTCAGGCCTAACAGGACAGCAACACAGACATGCATTAGCGGTCGTTCATACGATTCATCCACCCGTCCGTTGTCAGAAACCGCTCGATCCTGTACAGGGTCGCGGTGAGCCGGAGCCTGTCCCGCAGACACAGGGCGCAAGGGCTATACCCAGGATGGGTCGCCAGCCTATCAGGAGGGCACTGGGGGCAATTTAGTCAGCAGACCAATTAACTTATGCAGCAGCATGTCTTTGGACGGTGGGAGGAAACCGGAGGGCCCGGCGAAAACCCACGCGGACACGGGGAGAACATGCAAACACCACACAGAAAGGCACCCGAGCTGGGTTTCGAACCCAGGACTTTCTTGCTGTGAGGAGGCAGCGCTACTTACCTCGCCACCGTGCCACCCTCATACAATTCAAAACAAACATTTTTAAAATGACACCTTTAATAATGCTGTTTGTTGCTCGACACTTGGAGTTTGGCTTCTTTGAGCCCATGCTCAGCAACCACGAATGGATTTCCTAAAAATAACCTTAAACAAATAATACTCGTGTTTTTTCTATATTCTCCACGACTCTTATGATTAATTTAAGATATACATTATAAATACGTGTCAAACGAGGACCCATATCTTTAAGAGAGGCCTCTTGCCCATGACATCCGGCAGTTCACTAGAATTGATTTGGGTTGATGAGACACCGCGTGTCAAAATCGCTCCAGCGTTTTCTTGCACTGAATCAATGCTGCTGAAATTATACTCTCCCACAAGGCTACGCGACTGTGCGGCTGATGAGCTGTTTGAAACATGTTTTTATGTGGAGACAAATACATGATGGAGGAGCTACCTTATCTGATATTGTTAAATAAATGTGTATATCCCTGTGATGGACTGGCGTCCCATTCTGGGTATAGCCCTGCCTTGCGCCCTGTGTCTGCCGGAATAGGCTCCGGCTCACCGCAACCCTGTACAGGTTTAAGCGGTCTCTGACAGTGAAAAAAATGAACGACAAAAAATATGTATACCCTCCAAAACGATGATAATTTTTATTTTCAGATATCTGCATTGAATAATTCCTCAAAGCTAATCACTGCAAGCGCTTGAAATCTTGAGTGATGTAAAATATCAATATCTCTGGGTAAAACATTTCCATCAATTAAAGTGTTTTAAGAATTTGTCAAGCAAGAGAGGTGCAATGGAATAGCTGACCAGTTTGAATTGTCCAACACTGAAGTAAGAAATCGTACTTTAATTATGATGTCACGCCTGTTTGTGCCGTGAAATTCATGGCCTGTGTTTACAACAATACTAAACAAAATAGTCAATACAACTCTTAATATACTCCTGTTCATTTCACTCAAGGAAGTGGTGTTGTTGCTGTTTCTATTACTATTATTATTTTAATGAGCTATTTAAATTCGATGAAGAACAATCCCTCTCAAACAACATCCAGCTCCCCCCACTACCAGGGCGGCACGGTGGCGCACGGTCGCGCAGTGAGTAGCGTTGCCGGTGTGGAGAGGCCTCTATCCAGCAGTGGATTGGCTAAGGGCTGTGCATGCACATGTTAGAGTCTACTGCCTAATGTTGATTTTGTGAACACCTCCTATGAGAGAATTGTTCAACACGAGGACACTACATAGACCACAACGTGCACATATCAATACGTCAAGTGTATTTTTCCAGCGATATTAAAAGATCAAAACATTGGAATATAGTGTCTCGTTCGGAATTTGATGATTTAAATATGTTTGCTATCTGAGCGCATTAACATGTTAAGACTGTACGCTGTTATTGTGTATATATATTTTTTAAGTGGAACTGGTGCAACCATTCTAATGGTCTTTATACCGCGGTATATATACGAATGATTGCGGTGTGCAGCTCGGCCAAAAATTGGAATTGGATTCCTATTACGTGATGTATTTTGAGGGAGGTATTTTTTTAAACAATTCAAGCGGAACCGGCTCAGAAACGCATCCAAAAGCATGTTAATCACACGTGCCGCCAGGCCGCCGCGCCTGTCGCCACCACACAGGTACCGAACAAAGGGAAGAAAAAGAGAGAAAATATTGGCCGCATTAATCCGTCGGATGTCCATGACTGACAGCAAGGTGCCAGTCTGCGGCGTAATCAACGGTGCATATACAGCCATCGCCGGCAAGAGCGATTTCATCGTGCAATGCGGAAGGGGGGCGGGGGCCGTGTGGGGGAGACAATCCTTTCATGGGCCTCAGTGCACGTGATCAATGATGGCAATACGAAGCACATTTGTTGTCGGCGCAGCGCCGGACTGGATTTTCCTCTTTAAGGCCCTTGGCGGTGTGCCGGAGCCAGCAGCTGAATGATGAGCAGGAGGGGATCGAAGGACGCGAGCCGGTCGGGGCGGCTCAGGGGGCTAACGGCCGCGGCAGGGCACGGCGCCGACAGCGCCGGCTGGGATCCTGGGTTCAAGTCTGGGATTTGGTCGCTCGCGATTAAACAAGGGGTCTGCTGAGGGTGCGTTGGCAGAATCGCTCTTTCACACCGATTAAAAAAAACCAAACTAAAGCGTGCATGGGGTGGTCGGGGGGGGGGATCAAGGGTCAGAGCGGCGGAGCCGGCACCGCTGAATACCTAGGTTCGACTCCAGGCAGCCACACGTGATTATAACGGGTTCCCTTGTGCGGTAAGTTAATGGCTTCAAGCAGGTAATGCGTGATTGAATAACAAAACGCATTGAGTGAAGTTTGTTTATTTTCCATACTTTGGTGTTTTCTAGTTCTGATGACTAAGCATGCTGCAATGGTTATCGTGCCATGCGCACTGATTGTAAGGTGTGGGGGAGAGATAGATATAGATAGATGTTTATTATTACAGCAGAAAAATACCCGGTTAGCTTTCAAGCTCGTAACAGCATTCCTGCATTGACACAACAAACACGCAAATGTTCAAAAATATATAAAACATCTAAAAAGAACAAATGAACCAAAAAAAAACCATTTACACATAGCATTGCATGTAAGTGACAACATAGATAACAACTTTAAACAAGGTAGTTAAAATATGCAAACATTTAAAACGTTTAAACATTGCGATCGCAGAGAGCGAGAGTAAGTTTGATGGCGTCATCGCCCGGGAGACGTTCCGAGCCATGACGTGACGCCGAGATCGTTGTGGAAGAACGCTTATTCATTCTGACACGAAGCCTGGACACCCAATCAAAATATAATTGGGTTTTTAACAGAAAAATCTCAAAAAGGTATTATAAAAAAAAAAACAAGGGAGTAGAAAATTCAGCAGACGTAACGTGTAGTGAGAGCCGGACAATGATGTGCTCGATAGCACTTGACCGCTCGGCTGCCCAATTCGGGAACGCCATGGCAACCTGTCCGAAGGCCACTTCTCGATGAATTAGAAAAGTCATCATAAATTCCGCGGGGCTGGCTTCTACCCGTGAAGGTGTGTATGGAAAAATGATCTCCGTCACTCTGTTCTCACCTGGCTCGCCGAACGTCTTCCCGCGCTCTCAAGTCGGACGCGTGTCTCAAGCGGAAACGTCACTATTATTCCGCTTTAAATTCCCACTTTTGCACCTGTACCGTCAACTCTCTCAAGTGCCCTTTCGCCTTCATAATGACGTCAGACGAACGTGTTACACGCTTGGAGCAAGATCGCCCGTAGGGCAGGCACTTTGCTCCGACTATTCGATAGATAGATAGATGGTTATTATTACAGCAGAAAAAATACCCAGTGAGCCTGCAAGCTCTCTACCAGACAAACACGCAAACGAGTGTTTGGCACGAGCGGGGAAAACACGCAGCCGTGCTCCTGGCTCGGACGTGTTGCCGTAGCGCAGACGGGCCGGCGGCACGCGGCCCAGAGTGCCGACAGGGCCCACTCACCGGCCTCCTTGTCGCTATCCGGGCCCTCTTGGTTGGCAACCACAGCCTTAGTCTCTTCGCTGCGCGAGAGTCCATTTTCACTCTCACCGCCGGTGCGCCCGTCTCTGCAAATGCACGCGGCGACGAAGCTTAGCGTCGCTTCACAAAGTCGAAGCGAAATGTCGTAACGTTTCTGCGTTGTCTGCGCGTCCTCGCGGATTTAGTGACGTAGAGGTTCCTTGAATAGACGATGTATTTACAACTGTAATACAGTCCGAGCGGGATGGCCTGGTTGTTAAAACGAGACTTCAGATCTGAAATATACTGTGGCGATCGCGTATGCTTGTGTATATGAATGCGATATATTGACGTGAATTTAATACACTGTGTGATATAAAGCCGTAAACTTAAATGCTAAAAACCAGCAGTTACCGCTTGCTTTGGTCACGCCAAGGTTATTTCAAACAGCCGTTGTGGTATGCATTAAATAAATATTGTTTTTAAGCGTGACAAATGCCACTCTGACACCTCACTGTATATGGATCTCAGCTTTGTTAAAACTGTAGATAAAATGCCACACACGTGGCCTTAAAAAGCAATTCAATTTCCTTATGCTACATCAAGTTGACAGTCTGTTTTGTACATAATGATTATTACAGCAATTTGGGTCAACTCTCTTTCAAAAGGTACTTAAATTGAAATAATCTAAATGACAGGACTGTCTGTATGCCAAGCGAAAGGGCAGCCCTCCCATTTCGGCGACCGTAGGGAAGACAAAACAGATCTGCCCGTATAATGGTCCATTACAGGAGGGGGGGGGAAATTGGGCACCCAGTGATGGCTGCAACAGCAACAATGAAAGCTCACGCGACAAGGACACTCCCAACAAAAACAAATTGAGCAACATTTCTACTCCATTCAGCAGCAGTCACCTGCCCCCACTTCACTCAAGCACCCAACAGCAGTCTAATGGCTGGTGATTCAAGGACTGAACGTAGAAAATCTGCCATCTCTTCACTTCGTCATTATCGTGTGCTGACGGGTCTGTTATTAGCCCACCCTCTTTTTTTTTATTTACAGCCAGCTGTGGCCTCAGCACCAACCCATTACTGTCACCGGCCAATTTGGGAGCCGTTATCTCTCCAACGGAAAGCTGTAATGTGCCGGGGTTTTTTTTTTCTCAGCGGCGCCGATGCGAAAGGATAAAAAAAATAAAATGTCTTTTCTCGAGTGACAGCCCAAGCCGGCCGCGCAGGTGCTTTTCTCGCGGAAATTGTTGGGCGCGCCGCGATCCGCCAGGCAGATCAAGGTTGTCACTAAAGACCGTGACCGGGCCCGGTTGTGTTGGGGGGCATCGTGCCGCCGTGCGTTGTAAAACAATCACAGAGCAATGCTGGGACACACCGAAGGCCTCTTAGAAATTGCACGGACTTTTATACACTGTGTCGGTCAACTGTGTCGCCAGTTTCCAACGGCAAGTACACAATTTACCGCATCGTTCTACCATCAGAATGAATCCACTTCGGCCTTGGCTTTTGGCATGTAACAACCTCGTGACGTGCCAAGTTAAAAATTCCACACGTGGTATCCGACACATACATGGTGATCCATTTGTGAATACACCATAAAATAATGAGAATGTATGGATGAAACTACATTGCATCTCAAAGCCTCCACACATCTATGACCAATTTCCATACGTGATACTTGTTTGCAAAGCTGTTCTTTCGGTAGAGCCGTGCCGAGCGTTGCAAGCGTCCTCCAACGTGGGAGGCGAAACGTCACGTAGGAGAGAGGGGGACCGCTCGACACGGCTATCCCGAAAGAACAGCTTTGGAAATCAAGTATCATGCATCGAGCCGTGAAAACCTACATCAGTACGATTTCAATACACCGATTAAACCTTTCGACACTCTGCTCTGTCAAATACGGAGCCATTTCTTTCACAACATTCAATCGCCAGCTGTGCAGAGAGGGGGGTCATTATCAATCGCTGGTGTTTTTACAAGTCATCGCGTGTTATTTTTTTTTTTAAAACCCCATCGCACTCCGCACCCTCACCTGCTCATCCGGGCATTTTCGAAGAGGCTGCTCGTGCACATGCCCACCAGCGTGCTGGCGAGGGAGATGACCGACAGCTGCCGCTGCGTCGCGCCCGACAGCGGCGCCCACCTCGCGCCGCCGTCCGCCTCCCGCCGTGGCGGCGTCTCGGCACCGGCCTCGAGCGGCCTCTGCTCCAACAGGTCCCAGCCGGGCAGCGTGGCCGCCATGGCGTGGCCGCACTGCGACAGCAGCACGAAGGACACCGCTATCTGAGGCCTCAGCAGGCCCAGGCGGCCGACGCACAGCTCGTCCAGCGCCGGGTCGCGACCCCAGCGGTGCAGGCACGACATGAAGAGCCGCGCGTGGGCCTCCGCCATCAGCTTGCTCTGCTCGTCCGCCACGCCCGGCGGCTCCGCGCCCCGCGCGCCCTGCTTGGCCTTGTCCTGCCTGTCCTCCCTGTCGCCGGACGGCTTGAAGCTGCCGCGGAGGTGCAGGATGGTCTCGGAGGCGCCCCTCTTGAGCAGCCGCGAGTGCTTGCGGGGCTTCGCGCTGGCCTTGAAATTGACGGGCAGGCTGGGCGGGCCCGGCGGGCCCGGCGAGGCCTCCTCGAGGGCCAGGAGGCTCACGAGTGCCTGCATGTCGAAGAAAATGAGGTGGATGGCCAGGTCGCACGCGCTCGGCGTTACGGCCTGGAAGGTGAACGCCTGCAGGATGTTGGCGCGCGTGGAGAGCGGCTCCTGCGGGGAACACGAGGGCGGAAGCAGTTTAACGGCGGCGCCCCGCTCGAAACGGCGCAAGGCGGCACTGATCTCCAACTCGGCGCCCACAAAGGGTCATGGAAAAATCCACATTGCTTTATTGGGGGACCAGTCTAGTCATAGGACGACAAATGTAGATTTATTTTTCCATAATCTCACAATCACTTGATGCTGCAGCACCTCCTACACTGTACCTCTACAGGAGCGATGTATTTAAAAAATATATATTCACCGGCCAGCAAGTGGACCCCAGTCTGCCAGTTAGTAGGCGGGCCGTGTGTCTGTGTGGTGTTTCCCATCAAATAATTTGAGTAGTTTAACACATTTTGCATTTTTGGGTCATTGCGTCAACACATACGCACTAAAATGACGGCCTTCCTGCTGCGCTTCAAGAAATTGCAAAGTCGGTGTCCCGGCCTTGATTCTAATAAATTAAATGAATATAAACGTTTGCCGCGTGTACACGATATGGGTAATCACGTGACATATCCGTCACGTGTAAAAATGCAATGAGAATTTTGGCAAATATCCTAAGCAGAACCCCACCTGATAATTCACCACGAGACTGGGTTCGAGGTTATTATCGGTAAAGTTAAGAAACATTCCCTTTCTTTCAACTGCCACGGAGGGAGATTGAACCAGTACCCTCTGGTTTGCAAGTCAAGGGTTGCTAACCGTTATGCTACGGCAGCACCCCTTACGACTTAAACACAACGACAACATGTGACGAGATCGTCGATTGCAAAACAACGCGTCACGCGTTGCCCGACATATAAGCACGGCTTCTCGCATAACTCACGCGAAAAATTAGTATATTATGATGTTTCACGCGAAACGGACGCGGCTCAGATATAAACACTGGGCATCCACATATCGTTACAGGGAAGCCACCTTCAAATTACTTTAGGAAAGCAAAGTGCCCCATCCATACGTATGGAGACAATGACCTAAAACGTGTTGTGCCGGCCATGACTCATGTCTGCAGTGCAGGTTATTTACGGCCTCGCGTCACTTTTATGTAACACATCTTGAATATGTACCATCTATCTTATCTACGTGATGCCTGACCGTACGTTGTCGGCAGCACCAAAGCGCAAATGAGATGATACATCCTAATTTATCAACGCCCGCCTACGCGTATACGCACAGGAGGTGTCAAAAGGTCCGATGCTCATGTTGGAGAAATGAAATCGCCAAGTCCCGCTTGAGCACGAGGGCGTGGAGCCGCGTGCCGTCCATCGGCCACGTCAACCGACGCCTACTTTTGAAAAATATATCTTTTCAGTACGTTTCTGCAATTTTTAAAGCGCACGGCTCGTAAACATGCTGTTTTAGAGACATAGTTTGCAGTGATGGCTGCTCTTCAGAGCTGTTCTTTCGGGATAGCCGTGTTGAGCCATCTCCCTCTCTCGCTCGCGACGTTTCGCCTCCCACGTTGGAAGCATCATACTTAGAAGCACGCCTGATGCTGCTTCCACCGTGGGAGGCACAACATCACGAGGGAGAGAGGGAGATCGCTCGACACGAGCTATCCCAAAAGAACAGCTCTGAAAAGCAACCATCAGATAGTACATCAGTCAGCCACTCACAGAAAGGTAGCTACTTCTTCGAATAGTTTAATCATCTATCCGAAACCATGCTATTATGGAGAACCCACAACCGTAGTGGAAGATGGCAGGTGCAACTTACAGATGACACACCGATGGACTGTGGGTAGATGAGCCCTTCATTTGGTCCTGGTGTTAAGCACATCGCCCCACAAGCACTGCTCCGTCACTATTTAGTCCAGCAGATGTTATTGCTGGAACCCAGCATGCATCTACGATGTTGTGTGGATGCGCCAATGCTGGAACAGTGTGTTTGTTGGTGATTACGAGCCCATGGGCTGCACAGCAGTCTAGCAGCCGCCGACTGTTATTATTGAGCTGATCTGGCC
Source organism: Geotria australis (assembly GCA_036362915.1). Lineage (NCBI taxonomy): Eukaryota > Metazoa > Chordata > Hyperoartia > Petromyzontiformes > Geotriidae > Geotria > Geotria australis. The sequence goes on from JAZEWU010000009.1 coordinate 10,075,189, forward strand.
CATGCCTTCCAATCACTCCAGCCCAGGTGCCTTCATCATGACCCACTCGGGCATTAAAATCACCCATCAGGATGACTCCATACCGAAGGGCAACTTTAGCCAGCACCTGCGACAGATTTATAGAATGCATTTGACGCATCAGCCTTGCCTGAATACCTCCGTGCACCCTGCATGATTTTGTTCAGGAGCATAGCTACTCCTAGTTGTTTCGCAGTTTCCTGCCCTGGGTGCAGGACTGTCCAGCCCTCATGGTGACTGGAGCCAGAACCAGTCCACCAAGCCTCCTGTATTCCACAGGTCCAGGCGGTATCGGTCCAGGTCCCGACAGAGGGATGGCAGCCTCTCCTTTGCAGTGATTGGTCAAGCATTCCACATGGTCGCTTGCAGTGGTTTTCTGCTGTTTCTGGAGGAACCCTGAGGTGTATGGGAGGGTGGCGGTCAATCCTCCTGCTCCGCGAAATGGGGTTGTGCCATGAGACGTCACAGACCGCCTCATCTCCCGAGGATTCCATCACGAGCTTAGTTTGTTCTTTTCTACGTGTCTTCGTGATTGTGACATTGAAGGTGTCGGGGTGACCAGCACCTTGCAATCGTCCAGAACCCCCGATAACCAGCACACAAAGACAAAGATCCCTCGTGTAGCCTTAACGGACCGTAGGGTCAAGTGCACTCCCAGCCAGGACGTACACGCGCGCGCGCACGTACATTTTAACTTCAAAAAACTAAAATGCAATCGGAAAACTCTTGAACCAAAAAAAAATCCGGAGGAACACATCACTCGTAGAAACGAGAGCGGCAGGAGCGCCGCATACAAATGGGTGGGTTTGACTTGGAAGCCGAGGTCATGGCGCGAGATGATCGCTTTGAACAGTCCAGCATCAACATCACACATCTTCCCCTTGAACTGAAGTGTCAATACAAATGACAATCTCATCAGATGGCGAGGGCATGTCATACAAGGAACAGCCTCCGCGGAAGCCATCGCGCTATGCTTGCGACTAATGTAAACACCTCACCTGGCTCAAATCAAACATTAACCCCAGCGCCGCTGGCCGGCCTTCCACGCCGAGACTGTAACCAAAGCGCGGCCTCCTGTGGGGGGCAGCCGAGTTTGTTCTCCAGATTATGGGGAGTGCTTTGTGGATTTACCCACGAAGGAAAACAAGGTGTAGAATAATCTTCCGGGCAGAGTTAACAAGAGCGGGTCAGTGCCACGACTCCATTGAAAAGTCGCTTTGACGAAACAATCTTATCCTTTTTCAAATGCACCGGAACACAATGCAATTGATGTGCCAAATGGGGATGAAGCACATGGCTGGAGAAAAACTTTGCACTCAAAGCAGATTTATACTTTGAGCAAAGGCGACCGGTGTAAGCTCTTGTGTGGACCCGACGGAGAAATGGACTGTGTGGCTAATGCAGCCTTTTAATGCACCTGTGTCTGTTCCAGGAATAAAATGATCGTTAGTTGCACGGGGAGTAGTGGAGCGGTGGGTAATGCGCTTTGCCAAGTGCCCGCGACCTGCTTCCGAATCACAATAATTTGACAATCTGTCGACATTATCCAGGAGTGAATACGTGAAAACGCGTGTTTGCATAATGTACCGATGTAGGTTTTCACGGCTCGATTCATCACGGCTGCTGTTCAGCGGGAGGCGAAACGTCGGTCGCGAGGGAGAGAGGGAGAACGCTCGACACGGCTATCCCCAAAAGAACAGCTCTGAAGAGCAACCATCATGTTTGCGTAATGTCTAAGCGTTATGAGCTGAGGGCGAAATAGGTCGGTGGTTCACTAAGCATGCGGCACGGGATGTTGCAACTTTCACTGCGGATAAAAGCCCAGTGCTCCGGAGGGTGACTGTAGCAATAAGCGTTCAGCGATGAATCATTAATGGGAATAGGCCTCTTAAGTTGACAATAATGTGATGCTCCTACCAACGTGAACATAAATATACACACCGCAGCAAGCAGCACATTCAAATATGACACTGTATTCTGCTTTAATCCAACCTCCGGTCAACGTCATAAGATGGATGTTCCAGTGTTTTGGGCAAGCTTGTATCACAGTCAATGACGGTATATGTGATAATAATAAGAATAATTTTACATTTATAACGCGCACATATTTATTCAACGTCGAAGGTATTCATTCAACGAGAGAGCGACTCAGATACGTAATTTTGCCAGGGTCTAACGACTAGCACACCGCACTTCATATTCAGAGGTCGCCGGTTCGTTTCAAACTCCCGGCACGGCAGTTGAAACAACGGAGAAGTTTCTAAAACCACCCGTCCTGTCCACCCAGCGGTATGAATGGGTTCATGACAGTTACGTCAATCAGCAGATTGCTGTGTGGCGCGGTAAAGTGTAGCTACTATTCCATCTTCTAAAGTGTGGCCATCGTTGAAGAACAAACCAATATTTACTCGTGGTGCTCTCTAGAGCTCCCCCTAGTGGAGGCCCTTCTGCCAGCAGTGAGCAGTGGCATGAGCTAGACGTTTCAGGGCTGTACCTTTCCATTTTAATGGAATGAACTTAAACA
>JAZEWU010000009.1:10077844-10101197 GCA_036362915.1 Geotria australis
CAACGCCGACGCATGATGAGTTGACCCCGACCAGGAATTGGATTCATGACCTTCTCATTGTTATTTCAGTTAACTGCCACAGCATTGCCCGGCTGGCCAAGCGACGACGGTGGATGAGAAATAGAATATTCACTTTCCTTGATGGCAACAGAAGAGAATATAACAACACGGGGGTGGACTCAACGCGCGTCACGCAAAAAAGGCTGAACACACGCATTAGCAAATCGCTCAAGATGTTATTGAGGGTGCGTAGCGTGAGAGATGCCTGCTAATGTCACCTCCGGTCATCGTTGTGCTTTCTTCGATTGCGACAGAATGTCAGCGAGCAGGTTATAATAGTGTTTATTACAAATCGCCAGACTAATTGGATGGAGCGCGTATTAGTCACGGAAAAAGCAATGCCTTCAAATGGCTCCAAAAGGTGCCAATAAGTCAACATATTGTGTTGTTGAGACGCCGTGCCTTCAGGCAGGGCATGTAAACAGCGTGCTCGACACAACACAACGGCTATCTCATCGCTACAGCACACATTGTGTCACAGATAAAGGTTATCAGCATTCGAGTCGGTCAGGAGCCTCGAAGAAAGCGACACGATTTTAATTTTTTGAAAAATTAAAAGATTAAATGTTTTCCATCGGCTGCCAATGTTATCCATCACTGCCCAAATTAATAAACCTCCGAGAGACAAGTCCAGCGATTGCCCGGCATGATGAAATGCTGGACTTCAATTTAATGTATAAGTTATAGTATATAGAATGTTATATACAGCCATGGACAAAAAATGTGAGAAAAAAAACGCAAATGCATTTACGGCATTTACGAAAATCCAGGCATCAACACGGCACGCGCTAGCGACACCACGCCTGCATTTCTCAACAAACCATTTTATTCGTAGCCTCATTAACCGCGACCCCTTCGTCACATTATCCAAACAAACTATCATCTCCTCACCCTCCGCATTGGGGAAGTAACAGCTGCCAGTGGCTTCGAAACACGACGGCTTTATTTGTACGGAAACCCGTCCACCCCGCCCGCCCGCCCGCTACCCGCAACATGTACACTTCCACACGAGCTCTCTCGCACGAATAAACCAATACTTAAGAGCAGCTGCACAGAGGTGACTGAAAAGCACACAATAGCACTGAACGCCAGTGTGCTCCGCGGCCGGGCACTCAAAATACACTGCAGCGGCGATGTTGCTGGATGCTATAGTGTGATTGTAAGTGCTGTCAAAATGCAAAGGCAATCAACCCTTTCGCGCTCGCAGGGGCTGACCTTTGATCCCGGTGCAAAGGCAGCAAGCTCGGGGTTTAAGCACCCTGCTGCCATTTGCGCTTGGCGAGGGCCCTGGCTGCAATGCTCACTGGTGTGAGGAAGAAGGGAAAGTGTTGGAGCAGGAGAGTGAAGGCTGGCTGGGTGGGTGCGAGGGAGGGGGGAGACAGAAAAGGGTGTTGGATGTGTTGTGGTGGGGGGGTTGGGAGGGCGGCAGGGGAGAAAGCGGCCGAGGAAGGGGGGGTGAAGTGAGGGGGATGAAGTAAGGGGTGGGGGGGCGGCTGGAGGAGGAAAAGAAAGAGGGGCGAGGTCAGGTCAACGACCCCAGCCATAATAGGATTGGGGTCACTCGGGCCCCTGCAAGTGATGGAGCCCGAGTCACGTGGACCGTCTATCTTCCCACTCCTGCCCCCACCTGCTCCCCGCGTTGCTTGTGTCTTCGTTGCTGTCCGTCTTTATCTCTCGGTTTTTCTCTTCCTTTCAGCCCCGGTGCTCGTCGTGGCTCTGACCCGCTCGGTTCAGCCGACTTCGTTTTGGGCGGCAGGGTCGCGCAGTGCTAACGTCTGCGCCTCGCGGCAAGAAGGCCCCCGGGTTCGAATCTCGGCTTGGATTCCCTTCCCGTGTGGAGTTTTTGTGTTCTCCCCCTGTTCTGCGTGGGTTTCCTCCGGGTTCTCCGGTTTCCTCCCACAACTTAAAAAAAAACACTCATTCATTATTTGCCCGATAACATCATGATATATAGGAAGCTGTGTGTGGCAATATGGCGCGGGCAACACCGCCTGGCTGCCTCCTCCTCCGCCTTTCTGCGCTTTCCTCGCTACGCCTCTGAGTCGTTCTCTCGTCGAATGAGTACCTTCGACAGTGAATGAATATGTGCGTGTTATAAATGTAAAATTATTATTATTTTCATTCCTGGTCGCGCCCAACCTGTCCGTGCTCCGCTCGCTTCTCTCCATCTTCCTTTTCACCACGGCTCATCTCTTTACCCCCGCGTCTCTCCCGCCCCCCTCAACCCACCCCGTTCAAACGCTCTCATGATGTCCTTTCACCTTTTACAACCTCATCCTTCATCCCTCCCTTTGCGCAATTAAATAACGCGAGGCGCATCGCAACCCGGAACACTGACACCGAACACCAATCTCCTGGCTCCGTGTTCTGGCCGGCACACCGCCACCAAATGTCCACGAGAGACGTGCGAACCACGAACGAGTTTACGCGTTTTTCCTGCCAAATGACACCAACCTCGGTCAGTCAGTGAGTCAGTTTGTATTTCAAGCAGTGTGCATCGAAGGGACGGGCGGCACGGTGGCGCGGTGTGCAGCGCTGCCGCCTCACAGCCACCATGCTCCCCTCGTCCGCTGACTCAAATTCCCATCACCTTCCTGGGATCGTGCTGTCTGAAAGAGCGCTTCAGCTGTGGCAGCAGAGTGACGCAAATGCAGACGTCCAAAATAAACAGTTGAGTCGCGACCCAAACAACGTCGCACCTCCTGGCCGTGACATCCGTCCTCCCCGAATACACCGGCGGAACGATTCTTCGCATCAGAACATCACCAGGCCGATGCGCGCGTCTCCTTCACAAACGAAAGAAAAGCCACCAAAGTGCGATTGTGGCCACGCGACCCAAACTATGAACCGTATATTACACTTCTGCAGTCTGCGGAGGAGGAGGGCCAACAAAACGACACCAACTCTCTCTGGAAGCCCTCTCGTGGCAGGCAGACGTCAACATTGGCATTTGTCCGATCAGAATACGTCCGTACGTAGGCGGAGAAAGGAATTTGTATTTTATTTCGCTCGCTCTCTATCCTCAATATCCTCTCTCGCATTTGCAGTTGCTCGCCACATTTTCTCCCATTGTCACGTTCGCATTCCTCCGCCTCTTACGTTCCCTTTTCCTGTGTTCCTCTATGCCTGCCTACCCCATGAGAAGCAATTATCCGGACAAGCTAGCTTCAGGCCTCGGCTATTATTGGTGTCAATAATTACTAAATGTCACGCGGTGCCTAAGAGCTTCACTTTGTCCTTGGTACGTACACACTGCCTCCCGTACAATAACGCCACTTCACGCCAAATGCACCACATCGGTTACGTTCAAGAAAGCATTATGAAAATAAACAAATTATAATAATTAGTCTTATTGCACGACGTGCTGTGTATTAGAGGAGTACCGATTTACCGCCCCTGGCGATTCACTCGATTGTAAAACTTCTGGGCCGTGATTTTGATCACGAATGCAATTTTGTTTTGGTTTGACCCCATCGTTTATATTTCTCATTTTCTCTGTCTGTACAGTTTTACTTACTCAATGAACCTCATATTCCAATATTATTTCCCATGTAATTTTCATACGTAATTATGAGCAGAGAAGCGCGACTCCTGGGGTATGAAAACAACAAGCAAAATAACAACAAAAATATCCTAGCAGATGCTCCCATTTGCAAGAATCCTTTGGTTGTTTCCATGAATGCCGTGGTCATGCAAGCAGCCGCCTTTGACTCAGCCAAATATTGCGCTCATAAAGCAGCTCCCTTCCCCCGGACTCATAAAAGAGCAGATGATGTGCCACGCAATAAAAACAGCAGATGGAGTTTGCGATCTGTCTTGCAAGCACGGCGAGGCTTGCAAAACCCCTCAAGATTTACCTCTAAGACATCAACAAAGACTTTACGGTGTACTTACTGTCCAGCTATTAACCATTTCTACCTCCAGTGCGGCGGCACGCGGTGACATCACGACACCGCCGCCGCCGCTTCGGTTTTCTCCGACGCCGCTTCCTTGACCCCGGAGCCACGACACAACGGACGGTCAGCCCTGGGCGCCCCCCCCCACCGCGCCCCCCACGGAGTCAATCGCGCCCCGCAGACGCTCGCTCGCGGTTCGTTCGTCTCGCTTCCGCGGCGGACGCTGGGCGAGCGGGCGGAATGACGCGGCGGCAAAAAACGACGGGCGTGCGACGCGCGTCGGACAATGTCGGCGTCGGTGGGTTTTTTTCTCTCAAACGCGCGTGATACATGTTATCGCACGGATAGATCCATCCGTCCATCCGTTGTCGGAAACCTGCTTAATCCTGCACAGGTTTCGCGGTCGCACGGACAGATAGGTGTTTATTATTATGGAGGAAAAAATACCCGGCGAGCGTGCAAGCTCTTTACGGGATTCCCGCGACACGACAAACACGCGAATGGACAAAAATAAATAAAAATATAAAATTAACAAATTAACCACGGTCACCAAAGGGTTACCTGGTGGCTTACTACCAAATGCTTACCGAGGGCTTTATTTTGATTGTGACACGGCGGAGTAACGGTGCGGTTACAACTAGGGCAGTGCTGTATTAGCATTGAAAAACTCGCATTTTCTATCGTTTACAATAACTTACAGCTCAGTGACCGCCTAGTTTAGTTTCAGTGACAGTCACATGATTGTACTGATGTAGGTATTCACTGCTCGATTCATGACGATGCTCTTTAGAGCTGTTGTTTCGGGATAGCCGTGTCAAGCTAGCTCCCTATCTCCCTAATGCGTGCTGATGCTTCCAACGTTGGAGGCGAAACGTTGCGAGCGAGAGAGGGAGATCATTGGACACGGCTATCCCGAAACAACAGCTCTGAAGAGCAACCATCAGTCGTATGATCGATTAATTGATTGAGCCGAAACATATGTTGACATTCAAATCCCACGTTCTGTCTTCCTGTGCCGCCCTAACATTAAATACTTCCTTCTAGCGAAATGACTATGTAAATCGACGGCATAATATCACCGCCGCAGAGTGGATTAATTAAACTAATTAAACGCGCGCGGCTCTGGTGTTCACGACGGTGTGACACTACCCCCTGCTGGCGCCCTTCCCCAGCACGGGGCGCACAGCGCGCGGTGCGGTGCTGCCAACACACCGGCAGCGTTACAAGCATCGCGGCGCGTTAAAGGCATGCGTGTGATGACGGTTGCATTATTCAGCCCGTAAACGCAATCGCACGCGCAGGTGAACCGACGAGCTTTTTGCAACGCCTGGCGATGCTTCCGACGTGGGAGGCGAAACGTCGCGGGGGAGAGAGGGAGAGCGCTCGGTGACACGGATTTCACGAAAGAACGGCTCTGAAGAGCAACCGTCATGTAACCAAGATCTCAACAGATGCGTGAAGGAGGCTGTGTAACGTCACCGTGCGCTGCGAAGAAACGGCCATTTGCCCAAAAACATCGCTTATTATATTTTTATATTGAAGGGCATAGTGTCATTGCGGAATGTGCGGAGTTGTGTTTGTTAGTTTTTCTTGTGGACCACCGGCGACGCGGTGACGCCAAACAATGCGCCGGATCGCGCTTTGCGTCGCGTTTAAATCAAGCGAGGCCGCGGCGCGCGATCAGGAGATGAATTATGATTGAAATAAATACATTAACCTCGCGGTCATCTAAATAATCTTAATTCTTAACACAAAACATCCCGTGACACCAGATGTTAATTCTGTTTTAATGCCATTAAGTCCCTCCAGAAATGTTCTCTTATAAAGCCATTTTCTGCCAGCGTCTTTATAGTTTACGGGGCCCAATCTGGGCCTCTGCATATATCCTGGCTGACATTTTTACAGGCATTTTAACACTTTGCCAGAATACTTCTCCTGAGAGACGCGCCGGCTATAGGGTCAGCCGTCAGGCCAGCAGATGACCACAAACGATTTATACCTTAATGAGTCAATACGGGGACTCGACTAATAGAGAACCCGGTTACAATGTCCGTTTCATTTTTTTCTAATTGGGCAAGCGCACTGCTCCGCTCAAGACGCGAGATGATGTGCCTTGCGAGGACCGGCAGGCAGGCGGAGGAGGCCTGCTTAGCAGCAACCAGATTACGAGGCGTGAATAGTTAACGTCGCACGGCGCGAGTGACGGGAGCTGTCGATCTGCTCGCCTCCCACGTTGGAAGCATCATCAGGCGTGGGAGGCGAAACGTCGCGATGGAGAGAGGGAGATCGCTCGACACGGCTATCCCGAAAAAACAGCTGTGAAGAGCAACCATCATGAATAGAGCCGTGAAAACCTACATCAGTACATGGTTCAATATCAATGTCCTCTTCAAGAGAGATGATGGTGCGAGCGATGGATGTATTTATCCAACTTCCCAATACGCAGCAGCCGCAAAGCTTTTTACAGTAATCTCATCACAAGAATCGGTCAAAAACGACGATAACTTTACACGGCAGTTTATCCCGTCTCGTGGCTACTTTATCTTTTATTCAATTTAATTTCGACCACCAACTCATATCACAGGGGGCTTCAGAGAAAAAAATATAAGTTGGTTCCCACCAAGGGTAAAGTAAAGTTTTTAAACTAATAGAGATCTCTTGTGGGGGCCTCTGGGGGCCTTCTCTCCCCCCTTCAGCTGTGTTTTCATTTCCCCCGTTTCCCCCATCAGCCTTCAATCGCTCTAATTAATCAAAGCATTTTTGGCCAAAAAGCTCCAGAGATCAAATTATACAGTCGGCACAATCGGCGTAGAGACCACAGTCTGTGATTGTTATCTCGTTGCGGAGTTCAATGGAAATGCAAGGGGCTGTGTAAGAAAATGGGAAACTGTAATTTGACCATCGCGCTGCTTCGAAGAATCGCTAAGAAGAAGATCTCGTTAAATCGAGATCAAAGTGAACAAGCTATCGTGGTGACTGCCAGCGATGGTACCACGCCCTCACCATCACACTCCGCTTCCCGGAAGGATCCCACAGATGCTTCAAAGCCAACTCCTGAAGAACATAGTTTGCGCTCATATCATATCTTCCCACCACTTTGGTTTATACTTCCCCCTTGATCCCTGACCTCGGGGCACCCGCTTCGTTTAACAACCACTTGCGCTCTATGCACATTATTACATAAATACACAAAGTCCCCGACCTATTCCTATATTCGCCCTTCCCACTGATCCATCCGTGACCAGTACCACGCCCGACCGCCTTTATCTCCCCAGTGACAATGCTTACACACCGCACTAGGTACTAGGGCGGCAGGGCGGCGCAGTGGTAACGTACACACAACCGAGCGCTCTCGTCGTGGTGGATACCTTGTCAGCCGCCTCCGGGCTGGCTGGCTGCGTGGCGTGCCGGTGAGCGGGCAGCGTCTTGAAGCTTCGCAGGCGCGGGTGCTTACGGAGGAGGCCTCCGGACGGGCCCCCCGGCACCACGGGGCCCCCCGCAGGCTCCTGGTCGTCGCACAGGCTCAGGATCTCCTCGGCCGCCAGGCCGATGACGCAGCGATCCAGCACGCCTGCCATCGGCACCACACGACGACACGGGGTCAGAGCCGCCGCTGAACCTTCGTGCCGGTCCGTACGTTCAGCGCGTTAACCCGAATTAAGAAGTTGCCCGACCGACTTTTACACTCGTTTGGAAAATTATCATAATCATTTTCTGCTCAGGAAAGGGATGTCTGGTCCACTCTCCTTGGACTGCTGCCACCGCGAGCCTCACCAGGATGGATGGATAAGTTAATTGATTAATGGTCAGAAACCGCTTAATCCTGCACAGGGTCGCGGTGAGTCAGAGCCTATCCCGATCCTGGAAGACACAGGGCGCAAGGCAGGGCTATACCCTGGATGGGACGCCAGTCCATCACAGGGCACTGGGGGATATTTAGTCAGCAGGCCAATTAACCTATGCAGCAGCATGTCTTTGTACATTGACACATTAGACTTAATGTATTTTATACAAAATTAGGGAATGTTAATAACGGTGTCTACCTATTGTAACCAAGGTGTGGTAAAGCATAGTTGCATAAGAACTCGCTTTCCATTCAGTTGTGGTGTGTAACTTAAACATATTGGATTTGACAATATCAAAGGCACTTTCACAACCACTTTATTACAAACACAATGCTTTGCTAGTTCTCAACATAAATTATCAGGTGGCCGTAGAAATCGAACCATTGACTTCAGGAAATTCTACCCGAAGTAGTGAGTGTGCTGACAACTCGGCTATGCAGCCACTTTTAACACAATTTCTCTCACATGCAGACTCACACACCAACACCAAACCTTTATCGTTAGTTAGGGAAGTTTTTACAATGTTTTTAAATTGCATTTTATCAATGACGTTCCATGCAGGCGGCACGTTGGAACGGTGAGTAGCGCTGCCGCCTCACACCAAGAAGGCCCCGGGTTCGAATTCCAGCTCGGGTGCCTTTCTGTGCGGAGTTTGCATGATCTCCCTCGTGACGTTTCGCCTCCCACGTTAGAAGGTATCATCATAATGCCTGATGATGCTTCCAACGTGGGAGGCGAAACGTCGCGAGGGAGAGAGGGAGATCGCTCGGTGACACGGCTATCCCGAAAGAACAGCTCTGAAGAGCAGCCATCACGAATGATTTATATTTGTATCGCGGCATTAAGGGGTTAACAATAAAACGTGCAGGTTTGACACCAAGACGACGTAATGTGAATGGCTGGTGCTATTTGAATTTTATAGACCGAGTTTAATTACTGCTCAGACGAGGCACTCTCCGCTTTAATGGGTCACAGCTGCTTGGTCTCATTCGAGCGGCTGCTAAATCACCGCGCGCTGCCAGGTCGTTGGCAAAGCGCGGCGGCGCAGAGTCGGCGACTCCCGGCGCTATCTCGCGCAGCTGCGTCGCATCCTGTCCATCTTCCGCAATCCGACATTACTTCCCTCTCTGCTCGGGCGCCACGCGAAGCAAGTTCCCACTCCCGAGTATGATTCCGGTGATTAATAGCCGCTCGGACCGTAGCACGTGGACCAGGGAACACAAAGTCAACGGTTCAAGTTCCAGCCGTCTGGTCATTTCTGCTGGGAATTATCAGCGTATATTACCTACTGTAAAATGAGTATTAAAGGCCCTTTAACGTCATTCGGGTAGAGGGGTAGCGCCGTGCTGCATGCCCCACCCTCCCGTCACCAATCTGCATTGACCAGCATGGAGAAGTATGGCAAACAGCAACCTCTCATGACCAAGACAGAATCGGGAGGCCTTCATCCAGTCGCGGTTTGACGAATGACTGAAGATTTTTAATTTAATGACGGAGTAATTTACAACAGTTTGCCACTGTGATGGTCGCTCTTCAGAGCTGTTATTTCGGGATAGCCGTGTCCAGCGGCCTCCATCTCTCGCTCGCGAGGTTTCGCCTCCCACGTTGGAAGCATCATCAAGTGAAACGTCAAGAGGGAGAGCGGGAGATCGCTCAACACGGCTATCGCGAAAGAAATGCTCTGAAAAGCAACTATCACGAATCGAGCCGTGAAAACGTACATCAGTACAGTAAGCCACTGTTCCAAATGTGAAGGCTATCTCCCTCAAAACAGAATTAATCCCGTTGGAGTCTCACTGGAAAATAACAAATATTAACCCAAAAAAAAGAAAACAAATGGCAAATGTTGCTCTAAAAAGAGAAATAATAATAAAAAATTTAACTAGACACGACCAGATAATTACGACGACTGCTCGTTGACGTTGTGCACGTTAACCTACACGGTTTGCGTTTTTAATTTTGACAGCACGTCCTCAGAGCTATCACGGCATCCTGCTAAAGTGCTGCGGCTACTGCTGCAGGAGACAAAACGATGGGGCCGTGTGCGAGAGACAGCGGCTGCACTCTCAGCCGCAGTGCACCGCATCGCTTAAGATGGCCACCAACTGTTTTTCAGTTATTGAACTTTGTCACCAGAATTTATGCGGCAAGGCTAGGGCCATAAATTATTTACATCGTGTGTTGGCCAGCCATGGCAGCTGCAGGATAAATCTTTACCGGCGAGCCGCACTCTTCCGCCTTCAACAACTGCCGGAGCTATCGGACCCTTTCATTTTCACGCCCCCAAAAAAAATATAATACACCCGCGCGAGCCGCGATATTAACCAACCGGCCGTTAACGGCGACGCGCCGATCGTTGTGAATACGGTAATACGTACCGTGCGGGAAAAATGTGTCACATTTTTAGTGCACGTCTGGAGAGAGCCAACGGGTGAAAAAAAACCAGGGCACGTTACCAAAGAAAACAAGGGCAGGCCGCATGGCAAGAAGAGAGAAGTGAGCGAAAGAGCACAGACTTAGAAGAGAAACAGGGCAGTGTGGAAAAAATAGGCCAAAGGAAGGTCAAAGGTCCAAGCGGCTGGGTGCTCGGTAAAAGGACAGGAGCACGTGAACCTTGATATTGTGTACGAACAACATCGCCGCCGACATGCCTCCGAGAATGTTAGAGTGCCGCGGCACGTAACGTTTGAAGTACGCTGCGGCTACGTTGCTACGCGGGTTTCTTTTCTGAAAACGTATCGATATAACGTATTGCACAAGAAGTATACACAGCAGCATCTCCCCATAATGTGCTTTTCGCAGAGGGCTCGCTTCAGTGAGATATATTAAGAAACAGCTCGGAAAGGAAGTCGAGCCTAAATACACGCAAGGTCAAGAGGTGATCGGGGTTGATGCTTTGGCTCGCCGACACCGAGCCGTCACATCCCGTTGCGAGATGCCACCGATGTAGCGAGCGTGATACCAGGCCTCCGAGGTTTGGCCAGTGACAGGGCCGAGCGCTAACACGGTCGCCCCTTGTTGCTCAGGTTCGTGGTTCGAGCCCAGTGGCCACCCTGGTTAATACTGTGGGTGTATTAACTGCAAGTACTATGCGCCACTATTTTGCTGTGGAAGTTATTAGCAAAAGAGGAGGCCATGTGTGCCGGTGCCGCGGTCCGAATGTAATTAATTTGGAAAAGCCACACAGAAATACCGCCGCCTACTGGCAAACTATACCCGTAGCACTTTCGTGATAGCCATGCACTATAAAAAAAAACAGTACGGATATCAAATAAACTAAATCATTATCTGCCCTTAAATGACTCCATCATCTTCCCCTTGCGTGTACATTTATCTACGAGGCCTGTTTCGGTAATCGGCCCACGGCGTAGCGTGCAAGACTCCCACGCGCGAGAGCATGCAGCGCAGGTGTTAAACGCAGGGAATTGTCTGGTTAAGTATATCTCGCTTGCTCTGAGTGGATTACATTGCTGGATTTCTTACGGGGCGATGGCAGCGGCAGCACGGGGTGTAGTGATCCGTGGAGACGCCCGCGCAATGCGGCCGGTTGATGTGTGCAATGTCTCGGTGACGGTCATGCGCTGACAAAATCACTCTTTCACCCCGATTTTTTTTTTTAACTGTGCATGAGGTGGCCGGGCGGGTCAGAAAGGTCAGGGCTGCGGAGCTGGCGCCCCCGAAATCCTGGGTTGGAGTGTGGGCGGCCACCGCGATTGAACTGGGTTCCCGCGCGCGGCAGGATGGGACCCGCGGCCTCCGCGTCTCGTCCTCGACCAGACGTGGAATTTGTGCGCCGTTGAAAACAGCATTGTTGTTGATCGTTGCTTTTCAAAGCTCTTCTTTTGCGATAGCAGTGTCAAACGCTCCATGTGTCTCCTGAACGCTTGACACGGCTAGCCAGAAAGAATAGATTTGAAAAGCAACTACCATGCATCCAGCCGTCAAAATCTACATCAGGACGGTATTATCATTATTAAGTTGATGGCGTGAACCCAGTCAACAATGACTGCAGAAAAAACTCCAGCGTACTTAGTTTTATTTTGCGATTAATTTGGCTAAAATTGCGTAAAAACATATATCGGTTTGACTGTCATTCGATGAATATTACTGTCTGCAGCAGTGGATAAGACGACAAAGAGCTCATATTTAGTTCTGTGATATCGCCTTCCACGAAGCGTTGTCCATCAAGGGGTGCGCGACGCGCCGCTCCGCGAGGGTTCCCCCGTCTCGGCGAGCGGCGTCGACAGCTCTATAAGGTTACAATTGTGAAAAAAGACACGTATACAAATAGATGAAAACACGCATTAGTGTTCACACCGTACATCACACGATGGCTTGCAGACTGATAAGCAACAGCTGCATATACGGAGGTCAATGGAATTATATGAAGAAGGGGATTAAGGCTGCGATGCCAAATCTCCATAATTATACACGCAGTCGGGCACAGAATGTAATCAGTGCCATTCCGCGGATGGGATTTGTTTTCAGTTTACTCCACTGAAGATATTAACATTTACATTGGCTCAAAATTGTCTAGCACATGGGTACGAGGCAGATGAATGATATCAATTGGTATGTATTATGTAACATTACGAATCGGTGCTCTCGTATCACAAAGTTAAACTTGCTGAGATGACTGCCAATGTATTTTTACAAAATGTGTTTGACGTAATTCTGAAAACATAAATTAGAACAGTGTTACTGTATCTCTGTGATGCATGTAATTCTATATTGGCATTAATGAAACGATTTCTAAATGTGCTGTAGATCCAAATGTTTTCGACACACGAGTGCAAGAGACGCATTAACGAAGCCCAGAAACAGGTCAGAAAGCCACCGAGACAAGGACCGATACAAACACAAACCAGATCACACAAAACGTTTCCACACACAAGACAACAGCAATCCCGCACAAAGAATCTTCGTTTTCCAGCTGAAGGGTTAAGCAAACCCATAATCCAATTCCTGTTCCAGGTTTTAAAAAAAATGTGAAATGACAGGCGTTTATAAGGCCGAGGAGACAAACTCGGCCGTCGTCCCAACCTTGGAGGTTTTATCGCCCCACCACGTGGGATAAATCATCGGGGAGGTATCGATTGATCTTTTAAAAGCTTCAATCTCATGTTAATGACCAGAGGGAAGCAGTGAAGGTGGAAGAACAAAACTTTGACAAGACAGAAAGCCACTGCCACCAAAAGCGCACTGCAGCCCAACGGCCATTTTTGGACAGTGCCTTTTCAACCTCCCTACCCACAATTCCGTCACTCGGAAAAAAATCACGGGATAAAAAACAAAAACATTCTCAGACTGGTCCATCATGCAGACACCACGCGTCCCAGGGTGCAGACATGCAGACACGAGCGCCATATCACAGCTGCCAGCGAGTTACATAACCACAGAGGAAAAGCCCAGGCCACCAACATGGGGGGGATTATGTTACTGCAACCGTAGCGGCTCTTTACAAAATATATATTTATTAAATTCGTATTAATACGGACTTAATTTATTATCCATCTGTTTACGTTTTTGTCTCAGCGCTAGAATGCGTAATGTTTAACCTCTCTGTGTACTAATGTTCTAATCCCAGGTCTCCCTTGCATGAGAGGCTTATCTGAAAGGGCTATCACGCGGCGGTTTAAAATAAAAGCTACAGATTTCGGAGAGCTTGGTGCAGGTGAGAGTTGGACACTTTGCATGAAATGAAGAGTCAATCAACAGTTCCGTTCCAAAGGCTGCGCAGTCGTTTATGTAACGAAAATACATAAAATAAGCTATTTTCTCAAACGTGAACGTTGTTAAATCTTGCATCATCATTAACAACTGTACAGGACATTGCTGGATTTTTGAAATATTTGGAAGCCCCCAAAATCTATAACCGTACTAAAAAAACCCATCTACAAGCGTGGATAGCTATATTTTCCTTCCAAAGAAACCCATCGCGTGTGTCCGTTATGTTGTTACTCTTATGTTTTCCTTTTTTGTCTCTGGCAATTTAAGCGGCGCATGTGATTTATCCGAAAATCCAACTAGAAAAACGTTCGTGCAGGCCGTGACCACGGTGCGGTTTGTTATTGTGGACTTTCGCCGTTCCATGCGAGCTTTTTCTTTTAAAAAGCAATCTGTGTTTTTCAATCCATGACGCACACATTTAGTCGCGTGATGCGTTATGTTTGTGGACACGGAATGAAACTCGACGTCCGATTAAACTGTTTGAAACAGCGAGCGTACTAGATACGGAACTTTTCCGCTTTTTTACGCCTGTGTAATGCGATTAAGCAATTCATACAATTTTAATTAATAATTATCTCTCATTGATTTTGCAATTAAATCATTACTCATGGGCGGTGCACTTTAATTACCAGCAAAATGGGAATAGATTCGCCGCAAAACACCGGCCTGAACGCGGTGGTGTTATCCGAAGCATCGTTTATAACGCACGGTAACTTTGATTTGCAAAACACAAAACGCTCATGCCGTAACGCAACATTCTCGTGACACAAATGTGCAGGATGGGTTGGTTATCTATCCGATTTTTACTCGCGCAATTAAAAGTGCAACGCACTAAGAGCATCTGAGCTGAGGCGGGTACAGTAGTTTTATCGCAGACAATGAAAGAGAAGAGAGATGCATTTGATCATGAATCGGCGGAAAACCCAAGGGAAGGCAGCCAACAAAGGCATGCATATGTGGGAGCGCAGCTGGCTCAGACAGACAGGAGCCCGAGTGGACACACAGGGATACACACAGCGTGATACACTCGGAAACAGGAATACACTCGTACGCACACTACACACGAAGGCACAAACGCGTAAAGAATTTGCCGAGACACAAAGGGGGAAGATGAGGGATAAAACAACCTTGATCAGACTCTGTGGCTCTCGAAAGAACAGCTTTGAAGAGCAACCATCATGATGCACTCATCAAATCGTGTACATAATAATAACCTCATCTCATCGTCGGGAAACCGCTTAATCCTGTACAGGGTTGCGGTGAGTCGGAGCCTATCCCGGCAGACACAGGGCGCAAGGCAGGGCTATACCCAGGATGGGACGCCAGTCCATCAAAGGGCACCTGGGGAAATTTAGTCGGCAAGCCAATTAACCTCTGCAGAAGTATGTCTTTGGACTGTGGGGGGAAACCGGTGTACCCGGAGAAAACCCACGCGGACACGGGGAGAACATGCAAACTCCACACAAAAAGGCACCCGAGCCGGGATAATTTATTTTTTTCAATCATACATGCATGTAATGGGTCCACGAGACCCCTCCAGCCTTTGGAGGCCGACACATGTACCACAATACAAAACATTCTAAACAGACTGACTGGGATTGTGACCGTGGATCATGATCATCCTTCTCATCGCAGGGGCCTTGAACATTTACTCCCCTACATCCTGCAATCCCACTGTGCCAGCTTGATGAGTTTTCACTGCTCAGTGCCCTGCCTATTACTGTTAGGTCATCGCTCATCGGCATCTCGTTTTTGCTGGCACTGCCCCGTATCATTAACATGCTTCCCAGCATCGCTGGCACTACCCAGTGCCGAATCCATTCAACTACAAGTAGTCTTGTGACACATCAGCCAATCAATCGTTTGTATCTAACCCATGCGCTGATATTGTTTCTTCTATGTGGCCATGGACATCTGTTTGGGCGCTAGTCGGCTGGGACGATAGGATGACAGGAACCAGCAAACACCGGCACGCATGCTGGAAGAGCCCACTGATGGGGCCTCGGTTCAGATCGTTTAAGCATCTGAGTTCGGGACAAACACAACCTGCACGAACTCTGGGTGCACGCGGGCAGATATCAATATTGTGTTTCAAACGTGGATTTAATGCATTGGGAATACGTTGATAATTGTTCCACGTAACTGGGCGACTGTAATGGATATTGTACTGATGGAGGTTTTCACGGCTCGATGTACGAGGATTGCTTTCCGTAGCAGTTGTAGTGGAACAGCCGTGGCGAGCGTTCCCTCTCTCTCCTTAACGATGTTTCGCTTGCTTCGTGGGAGGCTAAACGTTGCGAAGGCAAAAGGGAATGCTCGACACGGCTATCCCGAAAGAACAGCGATGGAGAGAAATTGTGATGGATAGTGTTAAACATGATTGTGCCAGGGCGGCACGGTGACGCGGTGAGTAGCGCTGCCGCCTAGCAGCAAAAAGGCCCTGGGTTCGTATCCTGGCTCGGGCGCCTTTCTGTGTGCAGTTTGCATGTTCTCCCTGCGCCCACGTTGGTTTTTGCCGGGTACTCTGGTTTCCTCCCACAGTCCAAAGACATGCTGCTGCATAGGTTAATTGGCCTGCTGACTAAATTGCCCCTGGTGCCCTGTGATGGACTGACGTCCCATCCTGGGCATAGCCCTGCCTTGCGTCCTGCGTTTGCCGGGATAGGCTCCGGCTCACCGCAACCCTGTATAGGATTAAGCGGTTTCTGGCAATGAACGAACGCGTGGTTGTGCCATAGTCCCTGAAACAATTACACCTCCATCGATACAAGCATGTTTCACTTTAACAAACAAAATACAGTAGCTGGTCGCGATGAACACCAGGGAAAAAGCCGGGCGACCTTCAAGTCACCTCTTTCATCTCTCCCATTTACGGAATGCGAATTTCGGGATAAAACGACAAGTTTAAAGAAACATAAATCAATGAGGGCAAGGTGTGATATCTTCCCATCCAGTGACTTATAGGGTCAAGGAGATCAGGGTCTCTTTGCTGTGTGCAACGGCTGATCTTGTGGTCTCCGCGGCCGATGTTGGGAGCCACTGACAGGACCTCTATCAATCTCTGAGCCATTGCTCCAGCCGCACCACACACATGACAACATATGCAGCGCTACACGCGCGCAGCATCCACGCGAGCGCCCGCGTAAAATCAACGCGAGCGCACGCGTAAAATCAACGCTAGCGGTGCCGGGATTTGAGCGCTCGACCCGACAATTGTCAGGAGTTTAAATGCGGCTCGAGGGTTGGCACTGCCTATCATCCATCCTTGGTCGATTAAATGAGTACCACTTTGCGGGGAAGTCAACAGCGGTTGACCCGCGGTTAGAATGGCCCCCATCATGGGAATGCGACATTTTCACCGCAGGCAAAGGGCCACCAGCTGAGATAAGAGTGACACTGCCGCTCATTTGAGCAGCAGGACCGCCTTGCCGTTGTCACATGGACGCGTAAAAAATAACGTAAAATGCAACGCAATTTACATACAACCTCTAATCGCTACTCACTAAATACACCACATCTCAAGGTGCGGTGCACGCTCATTGTTCAAGGTTTCTGTTTTTACACTTGTTTAGGGATACGTTTCCAACATTTCAGGCCCTTGACAAAGTGAGAGCAAAGCTACTCGATGGTCTTTATCTCCAGCAATGACAAAGATCCCCCGTATAGCCTTAACAGACGGTAGGGTCATGTGCCGTCAGTGAGCACCTACGAAGGCAGATATGGCACACGAGGGGGTGGGTGGCCAGCACCATGGCTAACACCTTGCCCGGCCGTCTTTGCACTAAGTACTCATTTGAGGCTGAGTCGACCTAGGGGAAGCCCAGGACTAGGTTGAGAAAATCTTCACTGGTGTTGGCCGTGTGCGGGAATCGCGACTCTGGTGTTCCGGGTTTGTAGCCCAGCTGGCTAAACACTGAGCCGCCGCTCCCCACACAGGCCACCCTTGCAAATGAGACTCCATCCTGGTCTCTGGATTGTTCATTTGGAAGAACAAAATAAACTTAACAACACTGTTTCAAGCCTTCGAATGTTGGATGCAGCAAACATTGCTTTGCGAGCACCGATTAGGCCTTTACCTACCACAGCCTGCCGTGGAGGATTGTGGGGAGGCTTTACCCCAGGTTCAGATATAAATTGCCACCTGCACGCAGGGCCAGACAATGAACCCAAGTGGCTGAATTGTCCCAGAGGTGACCTAAAGGTCAAAATAAACTAGGGCCATTTTAAAGCAATGGTCACCGGTAATAATTGCTGCACTCTTTTCTTTCTGCGAGACGCGGACGTTACCACTGTGGCAGAGTGGTGCGGCGGTAACATCTGTGCCTCACACAAACAAGGCCCAAGGCAGTTGGATTCCCACCTCGGGCACCTTTCGGTGTAGCGTTTGTGTGTTCTACCCCCATTCGGGGTGGGTTTCCTCCAGATTCTCCAGTTTCCTCCCATTTTGTTGTGTCACAAGAATCCTGTAAAGAGCTTGCACGCTCGCTGGGTATTTTCCTGCTGTAATAATAAACATCTATCTATCTATAAAAAAAATCACTCATTAATTGGATGATAACATAGACTTTGAACGAATATGCGCGCTATAAATTGCATGTATTATTATTATTATTATTCTAAAAATGAATTACAAGTGAAATAAAAACAAATCTGATCACCGCTAATTGAGCAGCTGTGATTGGCAACTTCCAATCAGGTCGCAGCAAAGGTCATGTGACTACCTGAGGTTGAGTGGCCTTCGTTGGAAAGATGGCAGTGTCAAGCCAGTGCACATGTGGGGTCTGGGTGCATAAAGAAGAATATCCTCTGACCCTTTCTCGGAGTATGTGACTGAATGAATGAATATTAATGATTAAATGACTGAATAGTGACATAATCAATTACAAAGTGTGTTTGGGGAATGTGTAAAGGGTACTACAAGCTTCACATGTGCAGTGTTCATTACAGCAAGTCTGTATAAGCAATAATTACTATTTAAAGTGCATTCTCCAAAACCACTATTGCCAAGGTTCACCCCAGCCTGGCGTGACATTTACCGTGACAAAGGTAGCAGCGAAGACAACCGTAATGTAGCTTTGGGAACCAACATTTCAGAACGATCAAATGACAACGACTCAACACATTCTTCACGAACAGCGCCCCTAAAAGGACACATATATATAATAGGTGACATTTTGGGAAATCGTCATTCTTCCTCAGCTGTGAAGAAGGGCTATTCCTCAAAACATTACCCCGAATGCCCATTAGTTTTCCCTTTTCGGTCAATGGTCGGGCAGTGTTCGTATTGTTGTTATTGGTGCTTGTGCACCATTGCCAACAGAGACGCACGATATATTTTTTATTAGTTCGGAAATTTGCTTACGTTTCACTCGGCATCTCCTCGTATGTGCCGGTGTTCTCTGGTCACTGTGGTATCTCCAAATTATAATTTTTTTTAAACTGGGCCAATCGATTTAAAAACTGGACGAACATCCGAGCAAGTGACACAACGAAAGTCTGGATTCACAACGAGGCTTTCCTGGATAAAGAAATAAATGACAATTTAGATGTTCCCGCCGACTGAAAAATACTTAAAAGTTAAGACGCACACGCTAAAAAGTGAAAAAGAGGAAAAAAGCCAAGTCAATCAATCAAATTCTGCTGACAGGCGCCAAGTCAATATTTTCAATACGTTCAATTTCATCCCGCACATTTTGCGCCGTAACGATAGCTCTTTGACGAGAGCCGAGAGCACGCGACTGATCAAAGGCGCGTTGCCGCACAGCCGCCAACGGAAATCGTACAATATTGACCTCGCAGCATCTCGGTAATATTTTCGGTTTCGTTGTCCACTCTATATTTTCGCGCTCCATATTATCTCGCGCTTCATATCTGCATAACCGCGCGGCCGCCACGGCCGCCGCGACGCGCGCGCGTGCACGCTCACGGAGGACATTAAACCGCGCGCGTTTCCTTTCCCGCCCGCCCCGCGTCGCGTCGTTATTTTTTCGCTGCGCCGCGGCTACTCGCCTTCGAAACCCGGCGAGCCGCGCGCGCGCGTATTAGCGAACCAAGCTCTAGGCGTTTCTCGGGGCCCTTTCCGAAGCCGCGGGGGCTCCAATACACCTACAGGTTTTCGCTGACGGGCGAGAGAGAGAGAGGGCCGCGAGACAGCCGCCCGGCCTAATGGACAGCTTGACTGTTGCCATGTCACCCGCGACCGCTCCCCACCCCCCCCCACCGGGCACCCGCCACCAGCCTCGCCCGGCTCCCAGACGTGATTCTATCGGTTGACCCCCGAGGAGGCGGCGGGGGGGTGTCCGTCTCACCGCTGTCCATCTGCCAGACGTAGAGCGAGCCGTCGGCGCAGCACACCAGCAGCAGGTCGTCGGCGGCCCTCCAGCGGACGGAGCGCACGGGGAAGGCGTGGCACGACGCCAGGAGCGCGGGCCGCCGCTCCGCCAGGCTCAGCAGGGCCACCGAGTGGTCCGAGGCCACGGAGCACACGCAGCGCAGCACCGCCTCCTGCCGCAGACGGACGGACGGACGCACGGGCGTACAGATGCGGGTTTCGGCGGCTCGATTCGTGACGGGGCGCTCTGCGGAAGATGTTGTGTCGCCGAGCGAGCTCCCTCGCGACGTTTCGCCTCCCACGTTTCGCCTGCCCACACAGATGACGCTCCCGACGTGGGAGGCGAAACGTGGCGAGGGAGAGAGGGGGATGGCTCGACACGGCTGTCTCGAAAGAACAGCTCTGAAGAGCGACCAGACAGATGGACGTTTATTATTACTGCAGAAAAAATACCCAGTGAGCTCGCAAGCTCTTTGCAGGATTCCCGCGACACGACAAATACACGCGAAATAGCAAAAGTGAATAAAAACGTAAAAATAGCAAACTAATTTGACAGTCTATTGGGCTCGTTCGGTGGCTTTAGGCGTGCGGTTTCCACCAATGAATGACGAGGTGTTGATTTCAATCATGGCAGGTGAAAAGTCACGAAGGAGAGAGGAGGAACGCCTGACACGGCTATACAGGTAGAACAGCTTTGGAAAGCGATTCTCAAACGTCGAGCCGTAAAAACCTACATCAAGAGACCTACGGAAGCCAACACCGCCAACAGGCGGCAGGCGGTGTGGTTGGCACCATGCCCGCCCGCCTTTGTCTCACCAGTGATTGATGTTAACACCACCACAGCAGGTACCCGTTTTAAGGCCGAGTCAATCTTAGGTGGGCCACCGGTTCATATATCGGTCACGGATGTTTGGCCGCGAGCCGAAATAAAACTCGGGGGTTTGCCGGGGTTCGTGGCGCGGCGCGCACACGCGCAACGCCGTGGCGAGGCAACAGCCCCTCGCGGGAGACGGGCATCGATCCGCCGCCTCCGCCGCCCGTGCCCAAGTAGGCCCTCGCCGCAAGGACACCGGCCCGCAGCCGATGCAGCCATGCCTGGCCGTAAAGCCCGCTCGGTAAGTTCTCCCAGAGCATTCTAATACCCCGTAAGCCCCTTCGTAATTCAACGATGATAGGCCGAGCAAGGTGCAGGCGCACACACGCGCGCACCTATACGATGCAGCACCGCAATGGAACTCTCTCATGTTTTCAGACGGGCGTGCTCGTACACACAGATGCCGCATCACGTAAGAGCCGGAGTGGTAACCTCCGCAGACCCCCACTACCGCACGCGGCGCGCTCGCGATTCGCCCTCGCTCGCCGAGTTAAAAGCGGAGGTCCTGAGCCCCGGACTTAAACAGGGGCACGGTGTTAGCATCACGGACGGCTGGGGGCAGGGAGTTATAGACTACGAGGGCAGCAGGAGATAATGAGTGACCTACTCATAGAGAGATACGCGCACACGTACAAACTGACACAGGCTTCGCGGCGTGAAAATCTGCCGGACACACGACGGTACTTATAGAGGCCGAGTGATGGCGTTTGGGGAGAGAAGGCAGTTTGTACTGATGTAGGTTTTCACGGCTCGATTCATGATGGTTGCCCTTCAGAGCTGTTCTTTCGGGATAGCCGTGTCACTGAGCGATCGAGCTCCTTCTCTCCGTCGCGAAGTTTCGCCTCCCACGTTGGAGGGAGAGACGGAGATCGCTCGACGCAGATATCCCGAAAGAACTGCTCTGAAGAGCAACCAGTTTTTAGGATGGCAGAGAGGGTGGGAGTGAGCGATGCAGGAGGTGGATGTGACTGGTACCAGAGGGTGAGGGGTTGTTTAGAGAATCAAGGGGGCATGGTTGGAGTGGGCATGGAAGCGAGATGTGCCAGTGTGTTGGTGAAGGAGCCGAGGAAGTAAATGGGGAAGAGATGGATTTCTTGGGGTAAAAATCTGACGATGAGGAATGGCAAGAAAACAGGGTCACGGTGGGATGTGAGAGCGGTAAGAGAGAAGAACACAAACATGCACCACAACTACAGAACGTTAGCAAGGGGCAGCGTCTGGGTTAGCAGCTGGAGTTCATGTTTATAGCGTGGGCAGTGAGCCAAGCGATGGAAGGGCGTGAAACTAGACCCAGGGCAGCACGAAGCGTTAAACTGAAAAGCAATACATTGGAAATAAATTAAGCAAAAGCGGAAGAGAGTTGGGGCGGCACGGTGGCGCGGCGAGTAGCGCTGCCGCCTCGCAATAAGAAGGTCCCGGGTTCGAACTCCGGCTCGGGGGCCTCTCTGTGTGGAGTTTGCATGTTCTCTCCGTGTCCGCGTGGGTTTTCGACGGGCACTCCGGTTTCACCCACAGTCCAAAGACATGCTGCTGCATAGGTTAATTGGCCTGCGGACTAAAATGCCCCCGGTGCCCTGCGATGGACTGGCGTCTTATCCTTGGTATGGCCCTGCCTTCCGCTCTGTGTCTGCCGGGATAGGCTGCGGCTCACCGCAACCCTGTACAGGATTAAGCGGTTTCGGACGATGGATGGAGGAAGATAGTTAGATAAAACGTAAAATATGAGAACGTGGAAGATGCAGGAGTGGATGACATGGTTAACTTACTTCTAAGAGGAGTTCACTGGATCAACTGGGCAAGTTTGGCCCAAGGAGGCGTAATGAGAAAAAGATAAAAATAGCAGAAAATAAGTGGCAACAAACTTGCAGCGGACGAAAGCAACATTAGCGTGGGGTGAAAGGCGCTATATAAATGCTATTATTATTATTAGCGTGGGGTAAACACCGGAGGAAGCATAAAGAAAAGATCATGAAGTCAAATCACTCTTAACACACAACTCAAAAACAAACAGTCAGCCGAATGTCGGGGTGCTTGCACATTTCACAACGCTTTAAATAATGTTCACGTTGCAGCGCGTGCTTTTAACACAGCCCGCTATGCTGGAAATCAAGCTGCATATCATAGCAGTATTGGTTTTCGTTGTTGTTGCTGTGCTAAACCTATCCTCAGATTTATATATACATAAAATCACAGGGCACGCTGCGGTCAGCCTGCTGATACAGAGCAAGCATGCATAAATAAAGATCCCCATGTAGCCCGAACGGCCTGTTGGGGCAAGCTCTGTTAGCGAGAACCGACTAAGGTCAGCACGGCACACGACGGGCTGTGTGGTCAGCACCACGTCCAGCCGCCTTTGTCTCCCTCGTAGCGATGTTTACACACCGCACCAGGTACTAATCTGAGGCCGAGTCGACCTAGAGGAGGCCCAGAAAATCGTAACTGGTGTTGGCCGTGAACGAGATTCGAACTCGGTTCAACCAGGTTTTTAGGCCAGCGCGCTAACCACTGAGCTACCCCTTCCCGGATACAACAACAACGCCGTTCGCCACTAAGTGGCGGTGACGTCACCACGGCACCTGTGCCAGGCCAGGTGCACCTTGAGGCCACGCAGAGTGCC
>JAZEWU010000009.1:10110047-10142387 GCA_036362915.1 Geotria australis
GCGAATACAGGGTTACGCGCGTTTTATACGTGTTCTTCAGTGGAGAACATTCGTATGCCGTTCGCTTCGTACGCCGACTGCACGAACTCTGTAGAGTGTGTGCGGCATTGCGGGATTCTGGTTCGCCTCTATAGTCAGCATAAATAAAAGAACAACACGCGAATTCCTGAATCAAATTGTTCGCTGCCACAGTACACAGTGAGAACTTGACATCACATCTTGCTGCTTAAAAATCTAACATTCAATATAGCACACTAGTTTATGTTCATACAAGACATGACACCGTAACAAACCCGTTTAGCCAGGGTTGTCAGACTGTGTCCTAAGAAATGCCCCTGAGCAGCCGTACTCTGCTCGTGCCACTTATCAACAACCCACATTCACAATCGTATCAAACACCGGCCGTTATGTATGACAGACGTCCACTTGAGAGAGGCTCCAGCTCATTGTCAGCAGGATGAACCGGATGAAGTACTCCACACCTCGGGTACGGTTTAAATCACGGACGTGAAATGGACTTTAATCCTCCAACTATTCAAACAGAAATATACACGCGTAACGTCACCACCGGCGTTCCTCGTGGCAGACACTTTTCTCGACTCCCCGCTGCGAAGAGCAACAGACACGATCTTGCCTCGGGCAGCCGGGTATGTTTGGACATGAAATTTTAAAACGTATCTCCGTGCCACGGTGGCCACGGATGCTCGTGCGCCCGCTGCGGGGCCGACTGGAGGGCCCACCGACCTCCTGCTGATCGCGACACGTCGCGGGTCCACCGCTATTTCCCTCCCGGACTAAACATCTGCTGACAAGACAGAGACGGAGCACCGCGATGGAATTGCAGTCCACTCGCTCGTCCGTGGGGGGAAATATAAGAGCAAACCCACCGATGTGCCGATGCGGGTTTGTCACGGCTCGATTCGCGAGGGTTGCTCTTCGGAGATGTTCTTTCGGGATACCCGTGTCGAGCGACCTGCATCTCTCTCCCTGGCCGCGACGTTTCGCCTCCCACGCCTCACGATGCTTCCAACGTGGGAGGCGAAACGTTGCGAGGGCGAGAGGGCGAGAGAGTGCCCTCGACATGGCCAAGCCCTGCTAGCTACATTGCCCCCGGTGCCCTGTGATGGACTGGCCTCCCATTATAGGTGTAGCCCTGCCTTGCGCCCCGTGTCTGCCGGGATAGGCTCCGGCTCACCGCAACCCTGTACAGGATTAAGTGGTTTCTGACAATGAATCAGTGAATAGTGTCGCCAAGCACCACACGGACGCACGCACGCGCGTGTACAAACATCAAAAACATAACTTTTTTCCACCCCGGTAAAACTGTATTTTAAAAGCACATTTAACAAGTACTGTACCCGTTACGCACAACACCAAGTGATTGAGGCCAGTACATTTGCCGGTCCCATGCACCGGAGTTCAAATCCACAGCAGGTATCGCTCTATCCTCCGAACGAACACAGGGGAAGCGCACACCAGGTGTGCACATCAATCACCGCCGATGCATCTGGCCAGGCACCCGACTGGGGTCGATGCAATTGTCGCGCTTTGCCTAAATCCATCGCATCACGGCGCCGCTGCTCAATAGGGGCTCTTGGACGATGGCACGGTGACATCGGATGGGATACTCCGAGAAGTGCTGTTAGCGAGCGCCTATCAAGACCGATCATCACGTAATAATAATAATAGCATTTTATATAGCGCCTTTCACCCGAGGGTCACAAAGCGCTGCAAGGTGGTCCTTGTTTCCCTAACGGTGGTTGTGGCACGATGCGCAAGGCGCGCGTGTTCGGCTGGGTCCACACAGCGGATGCTGCCGTGGTGCCGTAACGGTTATCACAGCGTGCCTTGTAGTCCAGAGGGCACCGGTTCAATCCCCCCGCTGCGACACTTGTAACAATGGGGCGAGTCGTTTCTTAAATCCCGCCCCATTGCCTCTGTTCGGCCAGCAACGTAAATGAGTTCAACACAATTCGCAGATCGACAAGGCGTAAGTGGTGGGGTAAAATGTGGGCACTCGCAAGACTCCCACGAACGTCTGACCGGTATGGAAGAGGAGGCTGGAATACTCTCCAGAAGGGCTCCACGCAGCTAAGTCGATCGGCAAGGAGTGTGGAGCGGTTGGCGACATATCGTGCGAAATAAGCTCAACATACATACATAACGGTTAGGTATTCCCACCTGTTCCAAGACGTCTGCCCAGAATGGAAGAGTAGGCCAAATACCATCTATAGGAACACTCTAGGGCGCCCGCCCTTACGCGAGCAGTGACGTGAGCAAGCAAATGTAGGGCAACACCCTTACGCTCACAGAGTGGAACGAGGGGCCAACTTCAGAAAACAACTGCCTTTGATGTGAACAGCCAAGAATCAAACTATGGTCACTGGGATCGTAGCTCCGTGTGCTATCCCCCACACCTCTGCTAGCCACACACACACACACTCACAACTCATTTCATGAAACCCTTTCCTTCACAGGTGGCTGGACATAATGAAAAGCAGACACTACATCCAAAGTGCCTATGAAGTGCTCAATTAAAACTATAATCCTGCATCGCCTCCCGTTGTATTCAAAGAAACAAAAAAGCACTGCTGCCATCGATTGGTATCGAACCGAAACCAGGCCGCGCTGTGCATTTATATATTCACCTGTTGTGCCAACTCCTGTGATAAATAATACAACAAAAGCGCTGCGCAGCATCTCAAGTCCTCATCAAATTTGGCCATGCACTGATTCTGCTGGGGCAGCATTAGTCTTCCGTGGCTGTGGGCTTGAATGCATCTTTGCCATCACAGGCCACGCTGGAGTCCGCATGCCTGTGGTTTGTTGACACATTCCGGCCCCACAAATGAAAGCTCGCGAGAAAAAAATCATTCCTCAAATCAGAGACTCGAGCTTTTTAAAATAGATGATGAAATATCCAGCTCGGGCCTTTGAGAAAGGAGGCTCTTACCCAGCTCGCTCACATCTCAGGAGCTGTACGCGATTGTCGGCGGGGTTTTTGCAAACGAGAAATAAATCAAAACTAAAGCCGGATATATTTGTGCCGAACAAATGACGCGATGTGCGGTTGACGACGCGGCGAATTGCATTTGTTTAATCGCAATATTTTACCGTTTTAAATGTTTAACTATTTTAACTATAGAGGCTGGTACAGTGCAAGAGGGGGTGGTTTGGTTAGCAAAACACCGTGATAATTTATCTCCATTTAGGCTGAGTTGACCTAGGAGACGTCCATGACGGCTCAGAAATCCACGACCAATGTTGGCCACGAGCGGGAATTTAACTGGTCTCGTTAGCTTTGTAGCGCAGTGCGCTAGTCGCCGCACTAGCACGCTTACACAAGCGGTTCGGAGCTTCTCAGAGACCCTACCTCGTGGAGCGTGTCTTGAAGTATGTAGAGCAGCAGCGGGGACTCATGGCTCAGGGAGCTGCAGTCTGTCATCTGCTTCGGACTGAAGCAACATAAAAGATAAGTGTACTATGTTAACATCTGCGGTGTGAACAACAACTTACGACCAACGCACTTTATTAGACTCGAGATCGCTCGACACGGCTATCCCGAAAGAACAGCTCTGAAGAGCAACGACCAATAAAGTATCTAGTAAACAAACATGTGGTCAATAAAACCTTGCCACATGAAACTAGATGTATTTTAGCCATTGACCTACAGGCCTATGGAAACACTGGTCGAAGGCCCACAGGCCACATGACAAACAGGAAACAAAGTGCTGTTTTCTCACGTCAGATTTTATATTTAGTTCATTTTGGGTCAAAGGTTGCTCTGGCTCACAAGTTGGTCTTCTTCTTTGCGATTCTCCGAAGCGCGATGGTCAGCTTCTGGACATCGTTGGTGATCTTACGCTTTAGTTAAGCGATTGATAAAAAGAGGTACATCAAGCGTTATCTGGAGACTACTTATATCGTTGTATTTTAGAGATTATTTTCGATACAGAAACATTCTTGTCTGTGTGGACCACAAAATAACCATATTGTGAGGCCACTATGACGCATACAATGGCTCTTTCGGCACCGATTGAGTTGATGGTGTATTTATTGTCGGGCCGCGCATTGCCGTAGATAAGTGCTCCGCGTGAATGGAGCGAGACGGGTCAGGGCAGGCACCTGTCCGGGAGCTTGTAGATGTAACCTTGGCCTTGCGAGCTCCACACGAGCACCTTGTTTGCGGCGAGAAAATCCCCCCCGGTCCAGGGCCCAGCGGCCGTCCTCGGCATGCGGCACAGCGCGCGGAAGTTCTCGAGGCTGAGAACCTGCGGGGGCCGCATCGCGAGCAAGACCATCGTCGCCGGCGCGCGCCTGCGTTTCCTCATCGCGATCGTTCGCCGTCGGCGTGCCGTGCGAGCGGGGCCGCTTCCGTTCCTCGCTCGCCGTTGCCGGTACACTTCTGTATCGAATTAATATGTGCCGCGAATCAACGGACAGAGCCGTCGGTGATGGAATCACCTTCCAGGCGCGCGAGCAGACGAGCAGCAGGGTGCTCTGCGTGTAGGTGCAGAACGCGATGGCCTGGGCGTCGGCAGCGTCCACCGCCACCGACTCCCGCTCAAACATCGGCTCCACGTCCTAGAAACGCAAACCGCGGTCACGGCCGACACCCGACCGGCTCCGCCGCAATCGGCTCATTCGACGAATTCCCATCGCACCGTTACACTTTTGCACTGCGTTGTCTCTGAGTAATGTGTTGGAATTGTTGGACCCCTTTTGTCTCGTGCAACACTATGTGTTACCGTTTACCTGACGATTACGCTTAATGTTTTTATCCCTGTACAATTGAATGCTAGAAAGTCTTTAAGTTCGTTGTGTTACTTTGTGATTCTAAATATAATGTTTCTCTCGGTTCATTTGTACGTTTGTTCTATCGCAGGAATCCCGCTTCCAGAGCTTGCAAGCTCACTGGGTATTTTCTGCTGTAATAATAAACATCTAGCTACATCTTTCACCGCTGTAAACCTTCTCATTGCTACGGTGCTGGCGGAGGGAATTGCCTCTGTGGTCACATTTAACTACGATAAACAACGTTTATATTTTTACAAAAGCCGACGCCGTGAAAACACAACGGGTTCAAACCTGAATGTTGTTGAGCGCAGTGCTCAGATTCCAAACCTTCAGCAGGCCAGCCACTGACACCCCGACCACGACGTCCTCTGATGAAATACAAACGACACACACCAGTGTGTGGACGCAATGAGGTCACGTCATTCATACGACGAACAGATATCAACACACTCCAGCATTCCACACTAACACGAGATAAGGATAGGATTTTGAATGTATTGGGCACTTGCGCAAATGACTCGAAACTCAAAGCGCCTTGTATCACATCTCAACCTGCCCTGCTGCAGTCTCCGCCAGGGGCCGGCCTAGTGCCAGCTATCCGTGTGCAGCACGAGGCCTGGGGGGGTCCTCATCATGCAGTGCAACAGAAGGGCTCTTTCGTGAAATCAATTGCATAATCATGAAGTGGCATTTACTTGGGCATAACATGTCAACCAATTAGGACTCAATAATAATCTAGGTTTTCACGGTTCAAAGTATGGCAATTTCTCTCCATAGATGTTCTTTCGGGATAGCAGTGTCAAGTGTTTCGTCGCTCTCCTTTGTGACGTTTCGCTTCCCATCAGGCTGTTTTTTTGGGCATCCTGAAAGAACAGCTATGGAGTGAAATTCTTAATTAAGACTCAAAAAAATATTCACCTTACTTGAAAAAAGAGAAGTAGTCTTTAAAATATGATGGTGTCAGACACATTCTGAAAAAACTGACCATCATCCACGCTGGGATTATGATGGTGCACATGGTTTCGTCCACATGTCAGACTATTGACGTATTCCATAAATGAGTCATGTTTCTAAAACCATAGATAATTACCTTCCAAACGACACCCCATACAGCCGATTTGCGCTGCAGGGAATGTAATGCGGAACTTTGATTTAACATTGATTAATGTTTGCAACACATGCGATTCCTCGTGGGATACGAGTCTCTTTGTTTTTGTTTTGATTGCTATTTATTTAATTGCTCTACTTAATTTTGTTTGTTTAGCATTTGTCATTTTGTTGACACAGGTCAATCTTTTAAATTAGACTCATCCTGGTCTCTTGAGTTCTTAAATGGTTAAACAAAATAAACTTGAAATACCGTTAAATATCGACTACAATGCACACTTTCACCGGAAAGTCATCTTAAAATGAGGTTGCATATTACATATTGGTGTAACCTTTTTCGTCACAATTTTTTTTTTATTTCAAACTAATTTGGAGTGTTTATAGTGCTTCAATCTTAAATGCAAAAGTCACCGTAATTTAATTATCGAATCCGTTGAACTCGCTGTCATTGTCAACTTCAGACACGACAGCGAAATCCGGCGCCTTTAATCTGTCTCTTTTTTCCTATTTTGCCGTGAATTACGGCTGGAGGCGTGGAGACGTCAGCATTTGGAACTTTTTTTTGCGTGACCAAACTTACCACATTTGAAATTGTGGGTGCGTATTATACACAGGATTATAACTTTCGACATCATGATGAAACTCAAAGTTTGTTCTGCGAATTATACATAGATGCGTATTATAGTCGAGATTTTACGGTACATGTATTATTAGAATAATGTTGAATTGCTTTCTCTAAGGTTGCCTAATGCGTAGAACTGCCCATGCGTCAACCGGAACCAAACTACAATTCAGATGGGGGCTGTGTTCAGCAGAATTCTTCCGTCTTATAACAGCGGATAAAGTTGTTATTTTAAATAGAATCTTGAAAACATACGTGGAAACATCAGCAAAAAAAACCCCACTCTACATTGTGTCATAGCCCCATTTCTTTTCCAAAAACGCAAGATAAAAAATAATGAAACGCTACAAATGCAGACAGAAGAACATTATATCAAAATATGTTGACCGTTTAAGAATCCACCGCAATAAACGAAATTGTTCTCGTGATAAAACGTATCTTTTCTATTGGAAAAATAACAAAAGCCCTCGCTAAAATATAAAGTGGAAGTGGGTGAGTCTTCTATTAAGAAGGCCATTAAAAAAATATTCAATATAAAAAAATTGTCAGCTTGTGTTCAAATGTAGTTTTGACAAGTTTGAAAAGGTAAATTGCAGGAAAGCCGCTCAGAAAAATCAACAACATCCTCAAGCCTGCATTTAAACATGGCCTTCACTGCTAACGGCTTAACATTTTCCCACCAACTTCGTGAAACCATTCACGGTCTCCAGCAGGCAAGGTCAAGTGACAGCTTGTGCGCAATCCTGTTGCAGCTTCAATGGTCTTAATGGAAGACAAGTGGATAATACTTATGAGGCACAAAACAGGACTTTGATAAAATATATATATATTTATAAAGGCTAAATTGTG
Organism: Geotria australis; assembly: GCA_036362915.1. Taxonomy (NCBI): domain Eukaryota; kingdom Metazoa; phylum Chordata; class Hyperoartia; order Petromyzontiformes; family Geotriidae; genus Geotria; species Geotria australis. The sequence goes on from JAZEWU010000009.1 coordinate 10,117,423, forward strand.
AATTGAAAATCTAGTGTTCCTTGGGCTCTGCTCTCCCTCTGTGGCCAATAGCTCACAAACAAGGCAAAAACATGCCCACAAACCATGCCCGCACCTATTGCCTCGTGCAAAACTTAACAGAAACTCAGAGCAAACCAGATTGTGTCTGGGGACAAATGTCACCAAATCCATTATCACTTCAAGTTCACAAATCTACACTAAATAGACCAAGCCGCACGAGGTCGAGTCGAAATAAACATCACTTAAAAAAACCCCATTAACAACAGAACCAAAAAGCGAGAAGTATTCGTTACTTGTTCTTTGACGAAGGCTCAGACGAGTTACATACCGAGTGTTCTTGTGCACCTAAGGACACTTATGGTGGCCATCCAATTGGGTACGTCTTTCGAGACCAGCGATCCCAGGACCTTGAGGGTCATCGCGTCCAGGATGAGGACGTCTGTGTACCAGCCCGAGCAAAGCAGCCAGCCCTCGTCCGCCGAGCCGTACGGGCACTTGTAGTACTGTGGGGGGGAGCGCACAGCTGGTCAGCTAACGGGGCAGAACGACGCCGAGATTAATCAACCGAAAGTACAATTGGACGATTGGGAAAATTGATGGTCGCTCTTCAAAGCTGTTCTTTTTTTCGGGATAGCCGTGCCGAGCGATCTCCCTCTCTCCCTCGCGACGTTTCGCTTGCCGTGTCAAGCAGCCTGACGCTTCCAACGTTTTTAGATTAAATAGATATTAGATAGATGTTTATTATTACGGCAGAAAAATACCCAGTGAGATTGCAAGCTCGTTATGGAATTCCTGCGACACAACAAACATGCGAATTGACAAAAATAATAAAAAAATAATAAAAATATAAAAATTGTAATTTAACAAAACAGAAAACATTTACACACAGCTTGCATAAATTATCAAATAAACAAGTAAAAATAGAGGGAAAGCGCTTGGCATGGCTTTCCCGAAAGAACGGCTTTGGAGAGCAACCGTCATGAATCGAGCTTGCAAGCTCACTGGGTATTTTTTCTGCTGTAATAATAAACGTCTATCTATCTATGCGTGAGCTGTAACTGAACCGCACGACGTCACGTGCTCACGAGTCACCTCGCTGTCTTCACGGAGTTCTCCCCTGTCACCTCTTTAGCCATCATCTCTCTACTCCTCGTGATGCTCTCCGCTTCACAAACCACTGCCTCCTCTCCAATCCCCACATCAACCTCGGCGGCTATGGTCGGTTGCCCCCCCCTCTCTGCTGCTGTCTCCGCTGTTCGGAACAATCTCTCCTCCCCTGCACCGCCGTCTCCCTCCAGCAATTAAAATGTGAATGCAAGAGCCATCCCTTCTCCATCACCGATGGTTAACCTTTCACCCCTTGCCTCTAATGACGATTCGTCATGTCTCCCCTTGCACGCGACAACTTTCCATTTTGATATTTATGTTATTTTAAAGCTTAGGTTTTTTTAATATATATTTTTTTACATATTATAACCTTCCCTGATGATTGTGAATTTAGTATCGTGATATTTATATATTTTTTTGCTTCGAAGTTTAACTTAAAGTGTCACGAAATTCACGCACCGTGTTTTGGTAGTGTGTATATTTGTGGTGGTGGCTTGGGGAGGCCTTCATGCATTGATCATGGCTGACGATGATGATTTACATTACCTACTGTATACATTTAACCCAGCTGCACCCTTGTATAGCATACCCAACATTTATCGTTTTTTTTATATATGCACAATATATCAAATGATAAAGACATCTGGATCACCACGCTTATAGAAGAATTCAAGCTTGCATTTTCGCATTTTAAATTATTCTCAGCAGATTTGATTCACATGTGATGACAAGCGACGATGGTCTAACCTCATAACGGTGACCGTTTATCGTGTACGCTACTTTCCCGCCCATGCCTTTCCGTGGTAATACTGTACGAGACAAAATTTACTGACCAAAATAATGATGTCATCAATTACACGCAATGTGACTCAGTGGCAAATACACTTAAATGTTAGGTCATCCAGAGGCCAAACAAATGATGTACAGGATGTGATTAGCTCTGCGTATTAAAAAAAAAAGTATTAAGTGAAATTCTTACGTGGATTTCCGTATGTACGTATGGATGCTGCCTGAACTCCACACAGCGACCATCGCTTACATCCCACAGACACATTTGCCTGCAAAACAAAACAATAGCGTCAGACTCGCATTACGGTAAACACGTCCAACATTAATTGCATTGGAAGAAACAAGCCCACAACGTTTTTAATCTCTGCAGTAACACGATTTGTCCTTTTGACTTTTAGTTTTACACCAATATATCTTATTGTGTACTGTATGTGTAACCGAAAATAAACCTGTTTTAAGGTTTTGCTAAGTTGGAGTTAGTTTCTAAATGATACAATAAAAGCAAATGTCATGATAGTATTTTTTAGAGCAAGCTGATGCTGTTAAAACACTCTTATTAGCTTAACATGAAAAGCTGCATGTTTTAGATAATCTGCTGAAATCTGGAATTTCCAGGTTATTTAAAGGAAACGTTGAACATTTTAGCTATAAAAAAAATACCTTACTAATTTTAATTCACACACGTGACATTGCGGAAGCCGTTTCAGATAACCACATATTGAATATTTTCACACGCACACACAGACTGGTATTTGTTAATTTCCCAGTGAATGCGACCCCAAATACATTGCGGTACACTGCCTCTTACAGGCGCCCGTGCGCGCGCAGATATAGATCATTTAATTCATTAGCCGGGGTTAAACTATTAGCAATAACAATTTGGGCGTGTAATGTCATCACTTACGCACACACAAAAAAATAAATCCGGCAGCTACCAAACGCTTCCGCCATTACTATCAATCTCCTTACGCACGCCAACATGCATTATGCAATAAAAGGGCACAAAGACACAAATTATCCCATAACGAGATGCCATATGGCCGAGGACCCTCTCTGCCGCCGGGCTGCGGCAATCGTGCGGGTTAATGGACTGCATTTACATCGGCGTGGATAATCGCCGAATGGGGCCGGCGGAGAGAGCGGCTCCGGCGGGCGAGCGTTCACACCAAAGGCCCCGGCTGACGGCGGTCACGTCTGAACCACACGCGCGCTGGGCCGGCCCCCTCGACACGGCTCCGGGAACAATTACAAGCTGTGCCTCATTAAAAAGCCACGATCCCCCCCAACGCCAGTGTCACACGTGCGAACGCGGGCGGGCGGGCGGGCTGGCTGGCGGGCGGGCTGGCTGGCGAGCGCCGGCGCGCGCACTTTCCGCTCGGTTAGCCGGGCGCAGGCACCGCGAGCGTCGGAGACGGCACGGAGGCTGGCGCCGGGAACGTGTGGCCGCGTGTGCCGAGAAGAGCCGCGCGCAACGTTTTCCCCGATCGACATTCCTTTCGTTCGTCCGTTTTAGCGATTTGAACGCATTGGGTTTTTTTTTTTTAAAACGAAGCAAAATAAATGGAATCGGCAAATCGTCCCGGTTTGTAAAATGTCACGTTGATAATTGGTTTCCGAAGCGCCCCCCTCGCCCGCCTTCGCGAAGGAGAGAGAGGGGGAGCGCTCGACTCGGCCGTCCCGAAAGAACAGCTTTGGAAAGCAATTATCATGCATCGAGCCATGAAAACCTACATCAGTGTCAAATTTCATATAGTGCGATTTTTTTTTGCTTCGGATTGATGCAGAAATGTGACATCGCAGGGAGTGACTTTATATCCACAATATCGCATCAGTGTTTCCCTGCTCCAACAGTGCCGTCCGTCACGCCGCATTGCCTTTGCTGGAATAATTCAAACGTAAAAGTGTTCACGTTAAAATTATTGCTTTACTGATGGAACTTTGTAGAAATGTGAAATCAATAATTAACATTGACAGTGATTAAAAATAGTAAATTGATTGCATAAACAATGATCGTTATAAAATATGTAATACACTTAAATTGGAAAGTATGAAAATACCTATAAATCCAAAAATCTGATATCTGAAAAAACTAAATATGAAACCTATTCCGATGGGCCATATACTAGATAGTGCATTATATACAAGTACTGTGTTTGCGCTTAGACAGGTGCAGTGTGACAATAACATAAGCAGACATTTTCGTCACAGGCTCACGTATCACTGAATAATAAAATGAATAATATTGAGGCCTTTATCAATCCACTGATGAAGGTCTTGCTGTCTTGGTCACGAGGGGGTTGTCTGACCATACTTCATCATGATTGGCAGTGCAGCTGGTGGAAGGGGAAGGTCCATGACTGGGTCAGATACCACTCACGTGAGCCATGGCCGGGCATCAAACCAAGTCCATCAACTGACTGATTGACAGCTGTGATTCTTCCTGTTATCCACTGATCGTGTGAAGAGGGCGGGGGTGGGGGGGGGGGAATCTGACACTTCATTTTTGGGAGGGAAAAAAAACTCGACGAGGGAATTTTGTACAAAACTGACCGTTACAGGTGGCGTGAGAAAGTTTGGCAATGCTGCTCCAACCACGAATACTGTGGCTTTTTGTTGCCGAATGGTACGAGTTTTGTACTGATGTAGGTTTTCACGGCTCGACGCACGATGGTTGCTCTTCAGAGCTGTTCTTTCGGGATAGTCGTGCTGAAAGGCGAAACGTCGCGAGGGATAGAGGGAGATCGTTCGATGCAGCTCTCCCCAAAAGAACAGCTCTGAAGAGCAAACCATCACAGTACGAGTTTTATTCCACGCATATTTTGTGGTTTTTGTTTGTTCGTGTGCAGTCAGCAGTTGTCAGGCTGGGATTCCCATCATCTTGCCACACGTAAGCATCTACGTTTCATGCCGTGTGATCAACTGGGATTCCGTGCTTCTAGCCCAAGTACTCTCATGCACGTTAGGCTGGCTTCTCCATCACATGAATTCTATTTGGAGGTGACAAGTGTTACTATCTGATTTCAAACAGGTTTATTGCACGAATTGTCAATTGCAATACCAAAGAGTGTAATTAATGTCACCAGTTTAACACGGCGTAAGCCAAGCTCTGGCATTTAGTAGGGTCGCACATGCCTATTAGAAAAGGTGAGATGTAAAATAAAAGTTCTGTAATTTTCTGATCAAATACAAAGTGACGGGAAGGAAAAATATATATTCCAGCATGAATGGGTGTTTAAAACAAACAAATCTTTTGTGTGAATATATTTCTAGCGTGCTGCTTTGTGGGCTGTTTAAAGTGTATTTGATGTCTTTGCTGTGTATTTAAATGTATCATTAACAAAGTCAATACTGCAAAGGGTACAATTAAAATTGGTGCTTTTTACAATTCTCTAAGCTTTAACGAGGGCACCCAAGTGAAAATAAATCTATTTTAATCACTGAAATGTGTTTCTGTTACCAAAACAGTTGCACTTGTTTTATCCATCCATCCATTGTCAGAAACCGCTTAATCCTGTACACGGTCGCGGTGAGCTGGACCCTATCCCGGCAGACACAGGGTGCAAGGCAGAGCTATTCCCAGGATGGAACGCCAATCCATCACAGGGCATTGGGGGCAAATTAGTCCGCAGGCCAATAAACCTATGCAGCACCATGTATTTGGACTGTGGGAGGAAACCGGAGTGACCGGCGAAAACCCACGCGAACACGGGGAGAACATGCAAACAGCGCACAGAAAGGCACCAGAGCCGGGAATCAAGCCCAGGGTTTCTTGCTGTGAGGCGGCAGCGCTACTCACCGCTAGGCCACCGTGCCACCAAGTACTTGTTTTCTACCAAAGTTATTTATGGCAGCTGATCAATTTTTATCTGTAAATTTGTTAATTACAAGAAGGAAAGCAAGAGTTTAGACAAATATTGTACAAAATTAACACGTGAAATATCTTATTTGAGAATTAATTTATCTATTTTGCATTGTTATTTTAAAATATCACTCAGTGGTTTTCAAACCCCGTGCATTATGAGCCACCAAAGGTCCGTTTTGTTACATAGCCAAGGGGCATATAATGATTCATCGATTACAAATATTTCCCCGCTCATTATACATGCAAGGAGTCTTCCGTGTAGCAATTGATTATTTAAGATGTATGTAAATTATCTAACCGTTACACCTTTCAGATAATGATATATATGAGACTATGTCGGGCAGAAACAATATAGATGAGACTTAAAAGCGAGGGAAAAAATATTTTGAGTCAAAACGCAATTCCAAATCATTAAAAGTTATACAATTATGCAGAGGAAAGGCTGGTGAATGTTAGTTGCCTTTGATGCAACAGCCCTTGCCTATGCTGGATGCTGGAGACGAATAATTTAGTATAGAGTACTTGATGGTTGCTCTTCAGAGCTGTTCATTCGAGATAGCCATGTCGAGCAACGTTTAGCCTCCCATCATCAGGCGTTATGGTTGTATGCGAAACGTCGCGAGGGAGAGATGGACATCGCTCGACACGGCTATCCCAAAAGAACCATCATGAATCGAGCCGTGAAAACCTACATCAGCATACAATACTTGTTTACCAAGTTTTCACAAAAGTGGGTGATAATTTGTAAGTGGAGTAATTTTCAGGAGTTTGTATCTATTTATTATCCCGGCTCGGGTGCCTTTCTGAGTTTGCATGTTTTCGCCGGGCACTTCGGTTTCCTCCCACAATCCAAAGACATGCTGCTGTCATATGTTAATTGACCTGCTGATTAAATTGCCCCCGGTGCCCTGTGATGGACTGACGTCCCATTCTGGGTGTAGCCCTGCCATGTGCCCTGTGTCTGCCGGGATAGGCTGTGGCTGACCACGACGCTAAACACTATACAGGATCAATCGGTTTGTGACAATGGATGGAAGGATGTTACGAATTGGCAAGTACTTGACTGAAGGATGTTTAACGTCGAGATGCGAACAGAGCAGGACAACTGGTCCGTGCAGCAGCGTTGTTACGGTGCAATGGCGCCATCTTCAGTCTCGACCGGAGGGTGGGTGAGGGACACTTGAGAATCTGGCGACAGTCGTGTTGCACCGCGCTTCCCAAATGGCGGCCCTGGGAGGGATTTTTTGGAAAATTATCATTCTGCTCCCCATCCCCTGCTGCTAAGGCTCCGGGCCGGCGGATCGATACCACGAGACAGCCCCACCTGTACGGATGGATCGAGAGCACTCGCGGGGCGAAGACCACGCACCGATCCGCAGATTCAGATTGATTATTGATTCTCGAGGCGCACGACGAACGCATCCGATCGCGAGCGTATCAATGGATTATCGACAAATCATGCAAATCACCGGCTGATTACGTGCGATACGTTTTGGGCGATTGGAACGGGTTTAAATACGGCGGATCGGTACGGATGCGATGGTGAACGCGCCGCAAAGGCACAGTGATTCTGAAGCGCGATCGCAGCGAGGGATCGTAAGAGCTGCTGGGATCGCGGAGCCAAAATGCTTTGATTTAGCCAATGTAAATCTATGCAGATGTATTACACGCATACATAAATATAAATATAAATGATGACATTTAATTCCTCCATTGGGCCTCATCCCAACGATCTCGCGATCTAGTGCCGCTGTACGTCTCGAATTAATTGATGTTAATTCAAGATCTCCACGGATCTCGAATAACACTCTACGATTTGCTTCACGCGTAATCACGACTATCCGAGTTTGATTCCCAAGCAGGGCTTTGACGAGCGTCGCGTGACATGGGAATGGGTCGTCACCCCATCATCAGCCACCTTGCCGCCCTTCCTCATTGGCAACCCCGTCACTGACCGCGATCGGGAAGTGCGCTCAAACATCCCCGTGACTGGACATAGGGCGAGGATGCCTTCATCGAGCAGCGGATTGACAAAGTGCCGGTAAATTATTTAAAACGTTACGGGGACCCCACTATTTCAACGGCGGTGCCAATAGGATCGGGTCACCAAGCGGCATCCGTTTAACAAGCCCGACTCCCGCTGATGACACGTGGACAGTCAAACGCCATCCCGGCTAGGCTTGTTTAAACAAATTTCCGTGTGAAAATATTGGTCGGGAAGCCAATAGGCAGATAAACGGACGTGTTTTATTTATGCGCAGAGATATCACGGAATCCCAGTAAACATCGAACGTTGGGATATCGTTGGGCCAAAGGTGCCAACGCTGCACGTTTTTAATGGAATTCGGCTTGTATTTGCTTTCACCCGGAATGCTCAACAGCCATGCATAATGCGTTTTTGTATGTACTATTTTTGTTAGAAAAAGAAAAAATCTAGGGCGGCACGGTGGCGCGTTGAGTAGCGCTTCCACCTCTCAGCAAGAATTATCTGGGTTCGAATCCCGGCTCGGAGGCCTTACTGTGTGTACTTCACATGTTCTCCCCATGCCCACGTGGGTTTTCGCCAGGCACTCCGGTTTCCTCCCACAGTCCAAAGACATGCTGCTGCAAGGGTTTATTGGCCTGCAGACTAAATTGCCCCTGGTGTCCTGTGATGAAATGGCATCCCATCCTGGGTATAACCCTGCCTTGCGCCCTGTGTCTGTTGGGATAGGCTCCGGCTCACCGCAACCCTGTACAGGATTAAGCGGTTTCTGAGAATGGATGGATGGATAAATAAAACATCTAGAAATGCTTAAAAATGGGCAAATGTTAGAGCCTCAATAAGCTCTATGTTGTCACTGAGGAAACGTGGCTGATGAGACTTATGTAATGCCAGCAGATGTTGAGCGGCATACCGAGCGGTGAATTGTCAACAGTCATTCATGGCTTCATTATCACCACCCACGTAATCCCTGACAGGGTCACAAGGGGGGGGAGCAGCTATTGCGGCTGACACCGGGCGCAAGGCATGGTTATACCCCGGATGGGATTCCAGTCCATCGCAGGGAACCGGGGTTAATTTAGCCAGCAGGCCAATTAACCTGTGTAGCAGCATGTCTGTGGACTCTGGCAGGAAACAGGAGCACCCGGTGAAAACCAACGCGGACACGGCGAGAGCATGCAAACTGCACACAGAAAAGCACCTGAGTTGGAAATACAACCCAGGTCCTTCTTGCTGCGATGCTTAAACAAGCTGCTCACTGCGCCACCGTGCTGCTCCGTATTCAATCACGTCAATCCAATCAGCCCACAGGAACTCACGGCACTCATTGAACAACCAAAGAGAGATATTCGAAATTTCCCAGCAGAGGGAGCCATTGGTCAAGAAAAGCGAACAGTTGATGCTAATCTCGGCCAGAGAAGATTCATCAATCCAGAGTCAAATCAATCGTCCTGCTCCTGCCACATTAATTTAATTGCGAACGTTATAACACATTGTTTTCATTATATTGACATGATGTGTGAATATTTTATGGGAAACCTGCAGCCACGAGACAGTCTACATATGCTGCATAACAGCAACCCCGTACAGGGTTAAGCGGGTTCTGACAATGAATGAATAAGTGAGTAATTAAAGAACGGGCATCCCAGCCTTTCTTTCCTTGTATTCGCGGTGGATGGGAGCCAGATCAGAAAACCGCACGTCACTCGGTGTTGGGTGCAACATTTGCTTAATGTTTGTCTAACGTTGCGTCGCGCCTACCCAGAGTTTCGTACACATGCCCCCCCTCCCGTTAAACAAGGTCATGCGGCAGAGCCGTGCAGTGCCTCCAACTCTCGTACGGGCGCGTTTAACCCTGGGGAGTTGGGAAGGGGGGCTCGGAACGTTACCACGAGCATCACAAACACGGGCGACGTGTAACGAACCCGTTTTCATCGCAGCTGACGATGTAGGGGTGGTCGCGGAGCTGGTTGGCTCGGCCCAGGCACGTCACCCCCGCCAAGTGGCCGAACAGCAACGCGCGCGGTGTGACCTGACAGGCGGGGACCGGATTCGGAAAACAGACGCAGCACGACATTAGCAAATAATCACTCATTCGTTGTCAAAAACCGCCGAATCCCGTACAGGGTTGCGGTGAGTTGAAGTCGATCCCGGCAGACACGGGGCGCAAGGCAGGCATATACCCAGGATGGGACGCCAGTCCATCGCAGGGCACCGGGGGCATTTTAGTCCGCAGGCTAATTAAGCTGTGCAGCGGCATGTCTTTGGACTGTGGGAGGAAACCGGAGTGCCCGGCGATAACCCACGCGGACACGGGGAGAACATGTAAACTCCACACGCAGAAAGGCACCCGAGCTGGGATTCGAACACTGGACCCTCTTCGCTGTGAGGCGGCAGCGCCACTCACCGCGCCACCGTGCCGCCACACCTCACAGTCAAACTTCCTAAATGATCGTAATAATATGCATAGGGCGGCAGTTAGAGGGTAATTATATAGTTTTAAGAAATAAGCGGGCGGCTTGACAGGTACCCGCGACTCGGTGCAGCGTGCCAGCGTGGACGCGACTCACGGTTGACACGGTGGTATTTTATAATAATTTCTCCATCATCGAGGGAGAAGGGTGAGCAAATTATTTCTATCCAAATGACTCCTAATTGCCCGACTTTGCTAAAGTTAAAAAAAAGCTCATTAACGACACATGCTCCTGCGGTGATTATCCACGTACTTAAAGTGCGGCTCAGATTTGTGGAACGGTCCACGTGCCTGTGAAGCAGGGAATATCGGAAACTCCGGCGAATCCGATTCCAGTGGCTCTCGGTGTGAAACAGAGCCGGGGAATCCCCGGCGTTTCCATCATAGAGATGCAGACAGCAGCTCACTCCGACCGAGCACCGACCCTCACACTCTGCCGCTTTGAACCATAAACAGTTGTGCCGCCAGGTGGCTTTGTTGTGACCACGACGGGACTCTGTTTTCTAAATAACACTCAACATTTACCAAGTAAACGCAACGCGCTGTACTGGAAATATTGAGCAGAGTACATCAACGTGAATCGTCGCCAGAAACCGCTTAATCCTTTACAGGGTCGCGGTTTCTGTGTGGAGTTTGCATGTTCTCCCCGTGTCCGCGTTGGTTTTCGCCGGGCACTCCGGTTTCCTCCCACGGTCAAAAGACATGCTGCTGCATAGGTTAATTGGCCTGCGGACTAAAATGCCCCCGGTGCCCTGCGATGGACTGGCGTCCTAACCTTGGTATGGCCCTGCCTAGCGCCCTGTAGCTGCCGGGATAGGCTCTGGCTAACCGTGACCCCGTGCAGGATTAAGCAGTTTCTGACAATGAGATGAGATGAGAGAACTCAACCCACACTCAAGCAGAGAACATGAAAATTAATGTTGTTCCGATTTGGCTTTGTCATTGAGCCTCGACGAGAAAAAGTTCAACCGGAGTATTTGTGACTAATCTATCGTAGCGTGTCATAGATGTGCACATCTCTTGTACTATGGACTGAGTGAAGTGCTGGCAAAGTGCTTAGCGCTTTGCACTATGAACCCACGTCGCTGAGTTTGATTCCTGGCCGTGGCTAGTGCTATCTGACACAGGTCGAAACCCCCTATCCGTACATAACCGGCACGTGCTAGAGTGTAACGACACAGCCTGTGGAGTCCTTCGTCCAGCAGTGGATTGACAGAGGGCTGCAAAGTATCATCATCATAACTGTCATCAGAGAACACATTGTTTATTTTATCCACTGATCGTGGGTTTAACGTCATCGCTGCGCATTTCAGAGGCCATGCCGTTGTTTAGCTGTGATCTTCTTTCCCAGCTGACACCTTGTACCATCGATGATGGTCTGTCGCTGGCTGCAGCTCACTGATGAGGCCCCACACAGGCGAAACACATCCGTGCTTCCGACTGCTTTATCCAACATCCCGGGATGCAATTGTCCAGTGAATCATCATCATTGTCAGAAACCGCTTAATCCTGTACAGGGTTGCGGTGAGCCGGAGCCTATGCGACAGACACAGGGCACAAGGCAGGGCTAAACACTGGATGTGACGCCGGTCAATCACAGGGCACCGGGGGAAATTTAGTCAGCAGGCCAATTAACCTATGCAGCAGCATGTCTTTGGACCGTGGGAGGAAACCGGAGTGCCCGGTGGCGAAAACCCACGCGGACAAGGGGAGAGAACGTGCAAACTCCACACGGAAAGGCACCCGGGCCGGGATTCAAACCCGGGACCGCGCCACCGTGCCGCCCTGTCCAGCGAATAAAGCATTTAATTCTCGAAACTTGTTAATTTGCTAAATGGCTTCTGCCGAAGTGAGCGTTATCTGAACGTGTCACGAAAAAGGCCCCACTTTGCCTATGCTGTTGCTGTAAATAGTTGTCAAGTGAGTACAGTGCGCCGTGTTTCCTGAGGCTGCCTCAACTATATATATACGCGTGATCGGAACACGCAATAATAATAACAACGCGCGTGAATCGTGCGCGCTTGGGGCGATTGCCCAAGCGCGCAACTCGCACGTGGAGCAAGCGGGGATGGTGCACATTAGGCCGCACATCGAATCCGTGGGAGGGTGTGCGGCTAGACAGAGTGAGCAACATCGATACCCTTAATTGAATCCGGTCGCATCCGATTCGATTACGGAGTTTCGCACGGATCTGGTGGACCGTTAACGGGTTTAAAAAATCTCAGGGTAATTGTGTCAACGTTTGAAACGTGGTCAGTGGCGCTTGGGACACCGGTGGTGCGGCACGATCTTGTTGTGGCCATTCACTTTATAAAGAACATCACGCTGCGATGTGAGCTGAGACTGGCTGCAAGCCGACCAACTTTCGTGCATCCGTTCATCGTCAGAAACCGCTTAATAAAGGCTCGCGGTGAGCCGGAGCCTATCCCGACAGACACAGGGCGCAAGGCAGGGCTACACCCAGGGTGGAATGCAGGTCTACCACAGGGCACCGGGGGTAATTTAGTCAGCAGGCCAATTAACCTATGCAAAGGCATGCAGCATGTCTTTGGACTGTGGGAGGAAACCGGAGTGCCTGGCTAAAACCCACACGGACACGGGGAGAACCTGCAAACTCCACACAGAAAGGCACCCGAGCCGGGATTCGAACCCCGGGACCTTCTTGCTGTGAGGCGGCAGCGCTACTCACCGCTATGCCACCGTGTCGCCCGGATCACTTTCAAATATGCAGACATCACGCCTGCTCAGCATGGCAACGTGTAAGCGAAAAGCAAAAAGAGAAATGCTTAAGAGTACCGCGTGCAGACGTCTGTGTTGCAAGCCAACGATTATGCAAAACTCGGCATATGTAACAAGACGTAACAGATAACAACTACATTTCCCCAGGCAACCATTCTCAGTAGTTAGCAAATGATTAACATTGCCGTACGCCGAAGACGTTTATGGTTTCACATTAATGCACAATGCCGGAATTATCCTCCGCAGCGTCACCGTACTTGTATTCAGCTTTACCACTGTATCGATAATAATAATGACACCAACCTAGGGCGGCACGGTGGCGCGGTGAGTAGCGTTGCCGCCTCACAGCAAGAAGGGTCCCGGGTTCGAATCTCGGCTCGGGTGCCTTTCTGCGCGGAGTTTGCATGTGCTCCCCGTGTCCGCGTGGGTTTTCGCCGGGCACTCCGGTTTCCTCCCACAGTCAAAAAACATGCTGCTGCACAGAGGTTGATTGGCTTACAGGCGCCTTCCTCTCTCCGTCCATTTATCGCTATTGCTTGACTTTCAGTTGATCTGTCCTGATGTTGTTGACATGCCGTTCTCTCCACAGCCCTGTGCAGCGCTTTGTGACCCTCGGGTGAAAGGCGCTCTATAAATGCTAATATTATTCTTATTAAATGTCCCTCAGTGCCCTGTGATGGACTGGCGTCCCATCCTGGGTGTAGCCCTGCCTCGCGCCCTGTGTCTTCCGGGATAGGCTCCGGCTCATCGCGACCCTGTACAGGAATAAGCGGTGTCTGACAATGGGATGAGGATGAGACGACACCAACCTTGAGCTGTTCTTGGTCGAGGTTCCAGAGGCAGAGCTGTCCGTCCCGGCATCCGGTGACGATGGAGCGCTGATCCTCCGTGAGCAGCAGGCTGGACACGCAGTGTTTGGGAGCGTGCAAACCCCAAAGCACCATGGGCAGAACCCGTTCCCTTTCCGGCATGGCGGCCCTAACCTGAAGCAGAGCGCCGAGAATAACACAGTGTTCTCATGTTGGTTTGTGGGCGGCACGAAGGCGGAGTGGGTAGCGCTGCCGCCTCACAGCAACAAGGCCCCGGGTTCATATCCCGGCTCGGGTGCCATTGTGTGTGGAGTCTGCATGTTCTCCCCGTGTCCGCTGGGTTTTTCGCCAGGCAGTCCAAGGACATGCATCTGCACAGGTTAATTGGCCTGCGGACTAAATTGCTCCCGGTGCCCTGTGATGGACTGGCGTCCCATCATTGGTGTAGCCTTGCCTTGCGCTCTGCGTCTGCCGGGATAGGCTCCGGCTCACCGCGACCCTGTGCAGGATTAAGCGGTTTCTGACAATGGATGGACTATCTTCTGTATGCCATCGTATTCTCTAGACTATAAGACGAACTTTCAAATTTTGCTATACAATTGCAGGCTTTCAGGTGGGGGGGAAAGCGTGTCTTATGATCCTGGATTAAACACTTCAATTCACAAGGCGCTGCCGCCGCTATGCCACGCATTAGCATAAGAGTGAATGGAAAATCCCCAGTGATCTCTCAGGCCAGCTTGACCGTGGAAACTCTGGAAGGGGTTAGAGGTCACAGCTGATAAACAACCACAGTGGCGTAGCTGCGTGTTTAACCTCGGCGTTCTCTCCCAGTAATCCAAGCAACGACACATGGCACGATGGAAACCATCCATCCATTGTCAGAATCCGCTGAGTGCTGTACAGGGTCGCGGTGAGCTGGAGCCTATCCCAGCAAACGCAGGGCGCAAAGCAGGGCTATACCCATGATGGGACGCCAGTCCATCACTGGGCACCTGTGGCAATTTAGTCCGCAGGCAAATTAACCTATGCAACAGCGTGGCTTTGGACTGTGGGAGAAAACCGGAATGCCTGGCGTAAACCCACGCGGACACGGGGAGAGAACACGTAAATTCCACACAGAAAGACCCCCGAGCTGGGATTCGATCCCGGGGACTTCTTGCTGTGAGGCGGCAGCGCTACCCAATGAAAACGTGCTTTATGCTTGAGCACTGTACTGCACGTTCCGACCAGCCGGCTCGCGGTGGGAACGTTCCGAGTTTCAATCTCGGTTTGTGTGTCCGCGGTGAAGCGAGCCGTTGAGCAACATCCTGAACGAAAACGCGGCGCTGCCAGAAAACACACCGGCGACCATATTTCGTAGCGATGAGCTTAGAGCGGGGGCCCTCGTAAAACGAGTTTGCGTGTGAGCTGCCTCTTTGCTCTTTAGTCCCCCTCCCCTGTTGATGCCTCTGCGCTCTTTGACGCCTGACAGCGCTCACGTATCGATTTCTATTATAGAACAGTGAGCGGTGTTTGCCCAGAGGGCCCATTTATAGCCGCCATAATAATTAATGACTTATTTAGCCGGGAAAGCCACGCGGATATTCGCCACTAGCGTTGGGCGTAAAGCGGGAATTTAACTCAGTTCGCTGGCTTCTCGGAGCGCTAACCGCCACGCGGGTCAGAGTCGGCATGCGCACACGCGAGCTCGCACAACCACATCCAAACAGATGTCAATTTAGCCATGCACGATGGACTAAATTGCCCCCCGGTGCCCTGTGAGATGGACTGGCGTCCCATCATGGGTATAGTCCTGCATTGCGCCCTGTGTCTGCCGGGATAGGCTCCGGCTCACCTCGACTCTGTACAGGATTAAGCGATTTCGGATAATAATGATGATGATAATGATAAAAAAACAATACCATTTAGAAAATTGAATACGTCAAAGTTTCCCACGATTGTGTACATCGATGTACACTGACGGGATAAATAAAATACAGCAAAGCCGGGAAAATGAATTCCCTAAATAGGACTCCCAGTGGTAAAATCAAATTAACGTATCGTAGCATAGCAATGCTCCGTACATTTGTCAAAGCAAAGAGGTTTTGAAATGCTGTCTAAAGCTGACTAATGAGCCGGAATGACTAAGAAGATAATGAGTTGTTATATTTGAGATGCGCGGAGCGGAAACACGGTTTACCGAGGCGACCGTCAGATTCACGCGGCCCTTACACAGACGCGTCACGAAGCACTTTAGCGAGGCAATTTATTTCGTGGCAATTTCGACATTTACATTACGTTAATGTACAAAACACATTAAACGCAGCAGTGGCGGCCTTCTGGACAATTAGTGCAATTAATTGACTTCCGCGAGAATGGAATGATTCGCACGCGATGGCCAGGTGCTTCATACGTCAGAGCGCCGAGTGTCGACTCCGGGAGCCTGGGTTCAAATCCGGGCAGTCGCCTGTGATTCAACGGGGCTCTGTAGCCGTGACGAGGTGGCTCAATGGTTAGCCTGGCCACCCGAATTCGAATTCCGCTCACGGCCAACACCAATGACGATTCGCTGAACC
This sequence comes from Geotria australis, assembly GCA_036362915.1. Taxonomy (NCBI): domain Eukaryota; kingdom Metazoa; phylum Chordata; class Hyperoartia; order Petromyzontiformes; family Geotriidae; genus Geotria; species Geotria australis. The sequence continues at coordinate 10,133,741 of JAZEWU010000009.1, forward strand.
GGTCATGGGTCTCCCCTAGGTCGATTCAGCCTCAAATGAGTACTTCGTGCGGTGTGTAAGCATAGTCGGCCGGACGTGGTGCTGGTCACCCACCTGTTTGTGTGCCGTGTCGACCTTCGTAGGTGCTCGCTAACGGCACTTGACCCTAGACTCTGTAAAGGCTATATGGGTGATCTGTGTCTTTGTTAAGGTCCCCTCGAGCAACAGCCGTCGACCTACTCCTGACTCCACTCACTCTCACACCGTTCCCCCTCGCCTCCCCAGCTCGCTCGCTTAAACCAGGCAGCAAGACGTCGTGTGAGGGTGACCCACAGCAGCCCATTTCATTGCGACAATGCGACACTGGCAGTGGTGCACAAGTACCAACAACAATAACAAAACAATCACAACACATTCTCACGGTCCAAAGACATGCTGCTGCATCGGTTAATTGGCCTGCGGGCTAAATTGCCCCAGGCGCCCGGTGATGCACTGGCGTCCTATCCTCGGTATAGCCCTGCCTTGCGACCTATGTCTGCCGGGATAGGCCCCGGCTCACTGCGACCCTGTACAGGATTAAGCGGTTTCTGATAATGGATGGATAACACATTCATCAATAACACTGGCCTCATGCAGACGGTAATGTAATAGGTGACGTTTCGGGAAATGGGCCTTCAATATAGGACGTACAATCATTAAGCGCTATTAAGAAGGGCCATTTCCTGATCAGTCACCGGTTATTTGTTATTGACAAGTGTCGGGTGCTGTGGTTAGTCATTGCATGAAGAAAGGCAGCGCAAAAAATGAGCACAGTAATTAAAACGTATGATTAATTAACTAATGCCCACGTCATTTATTCTCGTAAATATCCATCCATCCGTTGTCAGAAGCCGCTTAATCCTGTACAGGGCCGCGGTGAGCCGCAGCCTATCCCGGCAGACACAGGGCGCAAGGCAGGGCTATTCCCAGGACGGGGCGCCAGTCCATCACAGGGCACCGGGGGCAATCTAGTCCACAATGTATCATGACAGTATGTATACCCCACTATGTATCAGAACAGTTTGTATCATGACAGTATACAGACCGCACTACGTCTCATGACAGACTCCAGCGTGAGCACTCACCACACAGCAGTTTGTCTTGCTCTCAAAACAGAACGTCGGCACTTCTTCTTAGAAATCTGACATTTCTAAAATTATAACTTCGTCAGATTTCTCCGTCTACGCAGATGCTAAAAAAAAGGGCCTAACAGCACGAAGCGTAAATAATTAACGTTGATCGTTCGCTTCCATCCACTTATAGAAGCGGGGAGGAGGGGTTGGTGCGGCGCAGGGAGGCCGGCCAGAGGTCGGAGCGAGTCCCGTTAATACGTCAACGCTTCCCTCGAGGTTATTAATATTCAACTCGGCTCCAGCCTAGAAACGGCATGCGTACGGTGACTTTCGCTCATTACCACCCACGACCCGGTGTGTACACGCCACCACTGGGGTCACGATTATGCATGGTATTTTAAAATCTAGCACGCGTTTCTTTTTGGCTACGTGGAAGCTCTCGTGGGCGAAACTTCTTCGCCACGTCGCTATTAAATCCTATCCCGGCTGTCTCAGGAGAATCTGATTATTTCGCTGGACAGCTTGACAGCTCCCATCACAATTACATAATGCGTTTATGAATACTCATGACGTGCTGGCGAAAGTTAATGGCTTAACTATATTTAATATAACTGCTTTTTTCTGTGTCTGCGCGCAAACCCCTTGAGGACAATTTTTTTTTATTTTTTAGGACAAGTTTATACAATTGAGAATGCGCGCAAATTCCACGCCAAGTCACGGACGAGATACGGTTACGGAGGCGACAGCAACCCTCAAAGGGGGGAGGGTGGCGGGATGCAGCCAGGAGGTCAGCCGGCGCCAACCCGACAGACATTGTTTCCCAGCTGAAAAGTTGAAATATCTCGCTGCTTTATCCAGCTGCCTTGTATTTGAATCACTTCTTGCCCCGGTCTCTGGAGAGCTAGAGCCATTTGTCGCGAGCTTGAGTCAGTCTCCGTTGGCAATGCAATCAGACCCGCGTGACCTGTGAGGTTGCGTGCCCTGGACATTGACAAGCGTAGTTCAAGCTCAACACCCCCATTTATTACGGTCACCGCCGTGCGGCGGCAAGAGTCTAACAAATGTACGATGTTATACAAAGCCTTGCTTCTAAATCTCAGTGCGTCGCAAGTGTTTATCGGTGGCCAGGAACACTTTTTAAACGGAGTTTGTCCCCCGCGTTGTGTCCGGATCTCTCTGCGCGAATCGTTACAACGAAACATTTAGGCAAATGCTGCAGGCAACGTTTAACAAACATGGAAATCGATGTTGTGTCACTGCAAAGCCATTGTACATTTCAGACCCGGCATTAACCAGCGTCATTAACCACCGGCATTCGCCACGCCGTCTAAACAATAAAGCAAGACAGTACCGCAACAATGTGGAGAGGCCGCTCCCGGCATTTCACATGATGCGGAAAATGTTCCGCAGCCGTTTAAATGAAAACGCCAACTATCATATGACAGACACACGGCGGGGTTGACGAACACACATCAGCTTTGTGTTGGCCGAGGCCGATGTAAACACAGTTCGTGGCTCCTCCTGGGAGTCCTTCCGTGAGCTGGCTCTTGCCTGAAGGCCGTTCGGCACAAAACCCATTGCTCTCATCTCATCACGAAGCCTTCGTCAAAGTAACGAAGCGGCCGCTTTAATTCATTCATCCATTGTCAGAAACCGCTTAATCCTGGCTTGCGGTGGAAGGAACCTATCCCGGCAGACACAGGGCGCAAGGCAGGGTTATACCCAGCATGGGAAGCCAGTCCATCACAGGGCACCGGGGGGAAATTAGTCCGCAGGCCAATTAACCAATGCAGCAGCAGTTCTTTGGACCGTGGGAGGAAACCGGCGTACCCGGCGAAACCCCACGCAGACACGGGGAGAACATGCAAACTCCACACAGAAAAGGTACCCGAGCCGGGAGTCGAACCCATGGCCTTCTTGCTGTGAGGCGGCAGCGCTACTGACCGCCACGCCACCGTGCCGCCCCTGATTGACATCGAGCCGTAAACTATTCTAGTGCTTACACTAAATACGATCTAAAAATTCGTATTGCCTGTTAACGTTCCGTACCCACGAGACACTTTGTGAAGGGCACAGAGCGGTCCTTTCTTCCGTTCGAAATGACCACGTTAATAGCAACACGCGCGTGGCACCGGGCACAGAATGCACACATCAACGTCACGAGCACACGGACACTTCGCAGACGCTTCAAACATCGGCGCGCGGCGCGAAAGCCTCCTATCGGCGAGCAACACAACAAAAACACCGTCGCTTGGGAGTGGTCTTCTCGCAAGGACAATGTGACGGTAAACGAAAGAACAGTTCCACCTTGAGATCGCCGTAAATTAGCGAAGGGGAAATACGCTCGTATTTGGTGTTTGCCATCACAGAACCGAATCCAGCGAGCCCCAGCAGGCACGGACGACGGTGGCAATAAAAAGGTTCGGCAAACTCACTCACAACAAATGTGTTTACGAAACAACGCAGAATGGGCGGCACGGTGGCGCGGTGGGTAGCGCTGCCGCCTCACAGCAAGAAACTCGGGTTCGAATCCCGGCTCAGGTGCCTTTCTCTGTGGAGTTTGCATGTTTTCCGCGAGGGGTTTCGCCGGGTTCTCCGGTTTCTCCCCCACAACTAAAAAATATGAGATGCAGTGTCTGGCAGGTTGGCGCCGACTACCCGCGTGGCTTCACTCCCCTCCCCCTCACACCTCTAAATCGTTCTATCTTCGAATGAAGAATACCTTCGAATGAAGAATACCTTCGAAATTGAGTGAATATGTGCGCGTTACAGATACTATTTATTATTATCATTAGACGGCACTCGATACCGAAGTTAGCCGTGGTCAGGAATTTAACGCAGTCGTTGGTATCGTAACGAACTGCCCAAACGTGTTCAACGAGAAACACGAACGGCATTTCAATCGAATCGCGAACGTAAATCCTCACAGTGAAGTTGGTCACGGGGGGTGAATGCTACGCTTCGCGTGCCTGCCCAAAATATCAGCCATCGACACCCGGGTAACAGGTCACATCTCCGTGCAGGACAGGACACTTAGCTGCAAAGTCATAACCGTTATTTATTCCAACATGAACAAGCATCGGACTCTCAAACAGCCGGTTCGCTCCCGCTTCACCCAAAAAGTTCACCTGTACAGTCCGGAACGTCTGCACCGAGTCATAAATAACAGCTTCTGGAAATCAAACTCGTTTTGTACATTTCCGTGTCACGTTCAGATTGGATTATTGTGGATAATATCGTTGAAATTAAGATTCATTCCATGAAGGGTGCTGGGGGTTTGGGGCGATCTACTCTAAACCCTGTTTTGATAGATCAAAACAGTTAAATGTTACAAAAGGCTCACTGACATTTCCATAATTTCAAGCGTGCCTCTGGCAACACAGAATTCAATGCAGCGTTTCATAAATACTCTTCAATAACAAATTGTGTGTTAAAGTGTAATTCCCCGTTTCGTGTGCTGCATTACAGGGTGTTCTATAAAGGTCGAGTCCATTAATAAAGACGCACAGAGAGCGTGGTAGGAACGGTGGCAACGTTCCTTATGTACTTGCGTTATTAGAAAACCTGAAAACGGCGCGGTGAGTTGCGCTGCCGCCTCACAGCGAGAACCATCCATGTTCGAATCCCGGCTAGGGTGCCTTTCTGTGTGGAGTTTGTATGTTCTCCCTGTGTCCGCGTGGGTTTTCGCCGGGCACTCCAGTCTCCTTCCACAGTACAAATAAATGCTGCTGCATAGGTTAATTGGCCTGCGGACTAAATTTCACCCGGCGCCCTGTGATGAACTGGCGTCCCATCATGGGTATAGCCCTGCCCTGCGCCCTGTGCCTGCCGGGATAGGCTCCGGCTCACCGCGACCCTGTACAGGATTTTTACCATTTCTGGCAACGAAACGAGTGGACACTTTGTGAAAGGTGGCCATTTGATGTTTTAAGATCTTAGCACTTGTTTTATAGTACTCACGTCCGTTTTCACGGCTCGATTCATGATGGTTGCTCCTCAGAGCTGTTCTTTCAGGATAGCCGTGTCGAGCGCTCTCCCTCGCGACGTTTCGCCTCGCGCGTTGGAATCATCATCACGACGCTTCGGCTATACCCGACAGAACATCTCTGAAGAGCAACCATCACTTGTTTGATTGCCAGAAAGGATAACAAACAAACCTCGCATCTTTTTTGTTGTTTACATCAAGTTACACGCACGATCGTCCGGTATTTCCCCCCCGCTCCCTCCTGGGTGGCAACTGTACCAAGTAACGTTTGTAACGTTTGTTAAAAACTTTGCCGCGCAAAGGCTTTAAGCGGAGAACGTTACCTTTCGGCGTGCGAGTCGGCGGAGACGTGGGTCTGCGTGCAGGCGCGTCGCGGCCTCACCTGGGGGGCAAAGCGACGGGCGCCGGGCGTGGTGTGGGGGAGCGGGGTGTGGGGAACGGGTCCTCTTTATCGACGGGCTGTGGGAGCGGCTGCTCTCGCCAGATCAATCAGGGACCTCACCGATCACAATCACACGCTGCCACGGGGTGGTGGGGGCGCTCGGTCACTCCCCACGGAGGGAATCACATTATGGGGTGTGGTGGCTGGACACAACTTTACAACGTCATACGCCGGTCATTATCAGTACTGTAACAGCAAATAAAAAACATAGTATTTTGTTATTTTTAATCCTAGTACTTTTAAATCTTTGTTGTTGTGTTTCAGTCCATGTATATGTGCAAACACCGGGGTCTGAGAGAAACGGAGTTTAGACCCTCTATACGTCCTGTACATACGGCAGAATTGACAAATAAAGTTGAATTGAATTATGCAGGGTCGCGGGGGGGCCGGAGCCTATCCCGGCAGATACAGGGCGTACGGTAGGGCGATGGGACGCCAGTCTTGATGAATTTCAGTGATTCAGATGCAGGGTTAGGATCGTCTTTTCGACCGGCATTAACATTTCCTTGTGCATTTGACTTTATTTTTTTATAATCTGCGAAGTTCTGTCCGTTCTGTTATCCCTAAATGCAATATTAGTTTATCACTTGTACAAAGAGAGAACACATATTTTGCTACGCATGCAAATTACGATGCGACGTGAACTTTAACAGGTATCTAGTTTGTATCGATGCATGCAGCCATCATAGTGTCCCAACGTTTGTACACAGGTATGCACAACTCCATTACTGTGGCTTTGGGTTGTGGCTGCATACTATACCGTTTTATTATTCCAGGAAAAACCCAACGTTGTTTCACGTCTGCCTAAACCGCGCGGGTTTTCACCGGGCACTCCGCTTTCCTCCCACAGTCCAAAGACACGCTGCTGCATAGGTTAATTGGCCTGCGGACTAAATTGCCCCCGGTGCCTTGTGATGGACTGGCGTCCCATCCTGGGTACAACCCTGCCTTGAGCTCTGTGTCTGCCGATATAGGCTCCAGCTGACCACAACCTTGTACAGGATTAAGCGGTTTCTGACAACCGTCAGAAGCCTATCCAGACAGACACAGGGCGCAAGGCAGGGCTATACCCTCGGGTGGGACGCCAGTCCATCACAGGGACCACGCGTATTCAAGACGATCAAATGCCACACATTGCCAGATCACAATCCCACTTGCTGTGCTGCCACCCCCTGGCGAAACTCTATATCCTAATTACTCAGTGACGCTTCATTGGAGCGAGCGCGCCTGTGGTATGAACCCGAGTGTGATTCCGCGCTCACAGCCAACACCACTAACGAATTCATGAATGAATGCTGGGCCTCCCCTACGTCGACTCGGCCTCAAATGAGTACCTGGTGCGGTGTGTAAAGATCGCTACTGGGGACAAAGGCGGTCAAACTGCTGTATTCTCATACGACTGGGTGGGCAAGTAACCTAAATACCATTCATTATTTTCCCACGTTTATTGAAATTGGTTTAAGCATACCCAGTAGATTTAGATGTCATGTCCTGATATCTCAGGAGTAACTGCTGTACAGAAATAGGAGAAAATGCGTAAGGGTGATGACATTATTTTGCAAAATACAATTTCAATGCACCCCTGATGATGCTTCCAACGCGGGAGGCGAAACGACGCCAGGGAGAGATGGAGATCGCTTCAGTGACACGGCTATCCCGAAAGCGCAGCTCCGAAGAGCAACCAACATTTCAATCGTTAAAAAAAAGCGTCCGCTGTCTGCTGTGAACTGTATCCTCCACACAAGAGAGGTGTTCCTAAAGTTACAAAAATATCTATATTGTGTCTATGCAAACACCCCACGATGAAAGTCAAAGACAGCCGCTGGTCTTGCATGCGCCGCCGAGCAGAAAACCGCGCGCGTCAAGTGGCCGCTCAGCTGAGAGACCATTGTCAGGGCATTGTGAAACCTCTTAATTACAACGACTCTACTCAAAAATGTCACAGCTGCGGACTGCGTTCATGCTGGGGAATGTAATTTGACAGGTAAAATGCCATATTGTTCTTTATAACAAATTAAATTTAATTATAATTAGTGGCAATTTACGGCGCTTTGTCAATGCACTTTTAGATCAACCTCCCTCCTCCCCGCTCCCCTCAAGGCAGTATTGGTCATGGTGTTCGTTGAGGCCTCGTTTAGCATTGTTGATACGAGGCTCGGACAGGCTCTGGCTTCGAGGCCCCGGAGCCAGCGCACAGTTCGCCAGTTTTCTATGTTGTACCGGTGTCGGTTTTAACGGCTCGACACGGCTATCTCGAAAGCAAAGCTCTGAAGAGCAACCATCAGTTTTCTATGTTGTCAAACAGAGCCGCAGGGGGGCTGGAGCTGGGGTCAGTGGAGATGAAGCCAGGGTGAGCGGAGCGCTCCGGAGTAGCCAGAGCTGAGCTTCCACAGCCTCCTCTACCGTTCTACAGGGTGGTCCAGATTTCTTGTGACCCCCTTCCCCCCGTTTAATTAAGCCGGTAATTAAATCGCGAGTGAGTGGCTGTACATTGCCCTCAGTGCCCTGTGATGGACTGGCGTACCATTAAGGGCGTAGCCCTGCCTTACGCCCTGTGTTTGCCGGGATAGGCTCTGGCTCACCGCAAGATTAAGCGGTTTCTGACAATGGATAGAAACACCAAATCTCACAATCATTACAAACAGCAATTGAAAACAACACTAACGAAAACAAAAAACAATTATAATGCAGACAGTACGGAGAGTAGCGATGCGTGAAAACAACAATATGTATTCTTAATCAACGATAACGGCAGAGTAATCCCTATTGTATGGAAATCGACGCCAGCTGCCCTTGACGCGCTGTTACGAGAGCATGCCGCCACGTGCACCGCTCACGCTATCGCGCTAATGAGACCTTCCCCTCCTCGGCTAAATGAGCATATTGACACCACTGCTCACAGCTGCTGGGTGCGTTCGAGTTGATGATCAGATTATCATGCGGCTAGCTGCCGCAGCAGCAACTCCCCCAAGCTTCCCGGCTGCGCTCCGTCAGTGTCGGGCATTTGCGCCGTGATTCGCCGGGATGATTGGTGGAATTGAAAAGGGATTGAGGCCAGACACAGTGCCGTGTGAGTGGCCGGGGAGCGGCGGCCGAGGGAGAGGCACCAGTTGGCGGGGACGCGGGATG
>JAZEWU010000009.1:10142546-10165933 GCA_036362915.1 Geotria australis
TGGTGCTGGTCACCCACCCCTTCGTGTGCCGTGTCGACCTTCATAGGTGCTCGCTAACGGCACTTGCCCCTACAGTCTGCTAAGGCTATACGGGGGGGATATTTGTATGTTTTGTTGAGATTTGGAATCGAGTTTTAATACATGTTCTTCACTGTTCAGATGTAACATTGACGCGTTCGTGGTCTATTTACATCCAGGTCCTTTCTAGGAAATGCGACGAGGTGTCAAAGGGCTCGTGCCTGAGCACAATACAGTTCGGCGATCGGCAGGTGTGGTGGGGTAAAGTGTAGGTATGCGCGCCTCTTCCCAGACAACTGGACAGCTTGGAACGGCAAGCCAGCATAGCGTCCAGAGCGGCGGTTCTCAACATTTTGCACCTCGGGGCCCACTTGGGTGTGGCGTGGGGACAGCACCGCACAGCACGCTGTGGAAGGATGCTGGTGTTTTCGCTGTGTAAAGACACGGCTGGGCTACTCACCAGGTGGTCAATAGAGGGCGCTGCACACTCACAATCAGTCATCGCTAGCAGACGTGCGAGCAGACGTGTAATATCCATCATCATCTCCAATGTCAGAAACCGCTTAATCCTGTACAGGGTCGCGGTGCGCTGGAGCCTATCCCGGCAGACACAGGGCGCAAGGCTGGGCTATACCCAGGATGGGACGCCAGTCCATCACAGGGCACCGGGGGGCAATTTACGCAGCAAGCCAATTAACCAAATGCAGCAGCATGTCTTTGGCCTGTTTTAGGAAACCGGAGTGCCCGGTGGCGAAAACTTCACGCGCACACGGGGAAAATATGCAAACTCCACACAGAGGCACTCCAGCCAGGATTCGAACCCGGGTCCTTCTTGCTTGAGGCTGTATGTATAAACTTTACTGTGAATGTTTACAAGATTACCCTTTCAAGAATGCGCACCGCTCCCAGAGCAAGATTCGGTTGTTTTTGACGGCATTGTTTATGTAGTTCCTCCTTGATAAAATCACCAAAAACACATGAAAAAAACGCTGTATTGGCACTGAGGGTACGATTGTAGGGTTACATTCGGCTTTGCTGCTCTTAAAACTGAATGGTTGTTTTACCTCTTAGAAATATCAGAAATGCAGGAAACGCGTTCTCAAAAACTGTTGGAGTTGATCCCCTGCTTTAAAGGGGACGCGGAGGAGGCTGAGTTTTGTCCAATTCCACCCCTGGCCAGTCGTGTACCCAGTAGCTCATTACAACTGGGGAGAGAAGGGGGCTCAGATGTAAAGCCGATGCAATATTGTTTTGTGTGCGAGGAGCCTCGTGGTTGAGGTCTCAGTCGGCGTCCAAAGCTAAATATCAGAGGGCACCTCCTTGCGGGTAGGTTGAGGCTACTATTGAAGCCATCATCATGCAGCGTCGGTGCACTCACTCAAGTGCCATACATCTTTGGAGCATTTGTTGTTCAAGTCCACATCAGGTGAGTTTCAACGAGCAGTGGATAGTCGGCGACACGTGAGTGAGCGAGATGAGCATCCTGTTTCTGAGCCGGAAACTGGCTGAGGTGGGAATCCACGCTCCCACGCCACAGCCACTTGAATGCAGAGTGAGGCAAGCGTGGCTCAAGCATAGCTGGGTCTGTCCCTGTCGCCGACTCATAAAATATTTCCGCACCCAACACGCCAGATCCAGGAATGCCTTAATTATAACTGTGGCTACCAGGTACGACGGGTACCTGGTAGCCACAGGTACGACGGGAAAGATATGCGGTGAGTGATTAAGCCCTGGGAATGCGGCTTGAGGGAAGGCAGACGAGAGCATGCAATCATATGTATTATTTAGTCTCTTGTGCATGTTGCAGTGAGTAAGCAGTGACGAGCAGGACATGAACTATTAATACCCGTGTAATATAGTGACAGGGCTCAACGTGAATTCCCGTAGGTCACGGAGACAGGCTAAATACATCCCAACGATTCTTGTGCTTTGGCTTTAACGTACGCGCTAAAAGGCACGGAACACAATTGACTGTAGTATAATTCGGTTAACCCTGTGGCATTTTTGTGAGCAGCTTCCATAGCTGTGACAGGTTTAACCAATAATTTGACGATTGTTAGTCTGTACTCATGTAGGTTGTTAGTCTGAGGTCACAGTTTTACAGCTGTTGTGAAAACTGTCGACAACGATGAAAATAGCAAATTGCGCAACAATATATATCCAAATCAAACTTAACATTCCCACGATTTTTTTTGTGTGAAAATTAACATTATAATTGTCCATGAAGGTCTCGTTAAGTCTTTATTAAAAAAAAACAACAAAGTGGCAAATAACATTGTCTCGGGTGTTTCGTTATTTATGCTTGCACAAACGCAGCATCACCAGATCATTATTTTCATCAAGCCTTCACAGTTTTACGAAGCTCGTGCTGCGGATTTTTGGCCAGGTTTTCAGTTAGCCTGAATGACCCAAAGTACATTCAAGGAATCCACAAACATCGATCACACCCTGATTATCCATCCATCCATCAATGTTCTAAACCGCTTGTCCTGTGGAGGGTTGCGGCGCGCCAAACTTGTGTAGACTGTAATACATCCAATCCCCGAATAGTCTATGGACCCGAGCAAAACATTGGTCCCACTTAAACGAGCCAAACTTGCGTCACACCTGTTTAAGAGTGGCGTACATAATGACCCACAAAGATTAAATGGTTATCAAATAATTCACTGTAATATTGGTCACATAAATATATTGGAACCGCTAAAATTACCCCCACGTCAGGTGGTGTTGGCAAGTACAATTACAAGCGTGGGCTCATGGCCGACCATTGTTGGGTGTATGATAAGCTGGTTTTTCGTGAATCACGAGACACTCACTCCCTCAACGCGTCGCACAACAAGCTAGCCATACCACGCCCGACGAGGCCCTATTACAGACACACAGCACTGTATATACGTGTTGGGCACCGCAGCCACTTGCCATACATACTGCAGCCTCCCGACCCACTTAATCCTGTACGGGGTCGCGGTTAGCCGGCGCCTATCCCGGCAGACACAGGGCGCGAGGCAGGGCTATACCCAGGATAGGACGCCAGTCCATCGCAGGGCACCGTGGGGCAATTTAGTCAGCAGGCCAATTAACCTGTGCAGCAGCATGTCTTTGGACTGTGGGAGGAAACGGGAGTGCTCGGCGAAAACCCACGCGGACACGGGAAGAACATGCAAACTCCACACAGAAAGGCCTCCGAGCTGGGATTCGCCTCCCACGTTGGAAGCATCATAACGCCTGATGATGCTTCCAACGTGGGAGGCTCATTGAGTGGGCAGGTTGAGTGGGCAGGTTGTCCAGCTTGTATGCATTGCGGTTTACGCGGTTTGATCGGTAGCTACCGAAATTCAATCCCCGTTCACGGACAACAACTGTGAGGATTTTCTGAACCGGTCATGTGCCCTCCCATAGGTCGACTCGGCCTCAAATGTGTACCAAGCGCGGTGTGTAAACGTTGCCAGTAGGGAGACAAAGGCGGCCGGGCGTGGTGCTGGCCACCCACCTCCTTAAGTGCCGTATCGCCCTTCATAGGTGCTACTCGCTAACGGCACTTTACCCTACAGTTTGTTAAGGCTACACGGGGGACCTTTGCCTTTGTGTGCGAGTGATGGGGCGCCGACGCAAAAGGTGAGGCGCTGGAGGTGAGGAGCCGGTGGTAATGATTCGCAGGTGAGGCGCAGGGAGGAGCAGATGGTGAGGAGCCGGGAGAGAGCAGCACGAGGTGAGGCGTTTTGCAGGAAAGGAGCAAAATGTGAGGCGCTGGAAGTGATGAGTGGGCGGTGAGTGGAAATGGGTGACGGAGCAGGTGAGCGAGCTAGCAGCAGGGAGGAGTGAGCGGTGAGGAGCGGAGGCAGCGAGGAGTTAGCGAGGAACAGCGTTGAGTGAGCAGGGGGGTGAGTGAGCAGCGATGGGTGAGGGAGATGGGGGGGGTGAGTGAGGAGCGATGGATGAGGAGCAGATGGTGAGGGAACAGGGAGCGAGTGAGCAGCGATGGGTGAGTGAGCGGTGGGTGAGTGAGGAGCGGTGGGTGAGTGAGGTGTGAGGGCGCGTCACGAGGCGGCGTCACGTCTCCCCACCCCGCGCACACAACGCGCGCTAAGATGGCGAGGCGAGCGCCGCTCCTCACAAAACCAGCGTCAGCCTCGCAGCGCGCCGCCGACAGCAGGGCGTGAGACTCCTCGGCCAGCCTCGCTCACAGGCGGCACCACCACCACACCGGCACCACCACACCGGCACCACAACCACAGTAGCACACCGCAAGCACACTCACACCGCCGGCGCGGAGGACACACGGGCGGGCGCGTCTCCTCCGCCCCAAGCCAGGTCGAGATGTCGCTCCTATGCGTGAGAGGTAAGCGGATATTTTGACGTTCGACTCAATTTTTCGCTTCGTGTCCACCCCGCAACAAACCTGTTCCTTTTGCAATTGTCGTGCGTTCGTGGCGGAGCAACAACCCGCCTGCCAACGACGCGTTCCTCCCCGGTGTCTCCTCAGCTGCCGGTGTGTTGCTGCACGCACGCGATCTCTCTCTCTCTCGTGCACAGCTGCAACGAGATTTCGCGTGGGTAGTGATGATGGTGATGATGAGAGTTAACGCCGCGCTGCCGATCCGTGCGCCGTTGATGGCAGTGATGGTAGATGCGTCCCGCGATGGTTGGTGATCGTGTAGCGTCGCTTCTCACACAGAGAGATCGGAGTCGCCGGGGAACGCTGTTACCCACGACCTGTTGCAGTGAGGGGGAGTGGGAGCGCGGCGGCATGGGCGCTGCGTGCGGGGCTGTGTTACGCCTGTGCTTGTCGCTTGCACCGATTGCGTGTCCTGTAGTCCGGGCGTGGTGCTGGCTGGCCACCCACCCCCTCCGGTGCCGTGTTGGCCATCGCAGATCCTGCTTGCGAACAGCACTAGATCCTACGAGTCTGTTAGACGCTACTGCGGGGGATGTGTGTTTGTTTGTGCGCGGCTTTCGCAGGTGCTATTCGCTAACGGCACTTGACCCTACAGTGTGTTGAGGCTATACTGGAGATTTTTGGACTCGCTGGATAGTGTGTGTTTGTTGTGTGTAGTGTGTGTACACGCTGTGTGTAGTGTGTACTCGATCGCTGTGGTCTCGACACACTGTACTCTAGATAGGGGTGTTGTCACTGGGCACGGATTGAACCGTGCGGTGGTGTCTGTACGGATGTGTGTGGAGCATCTACTTTGTGTCCCCACTGTGTGTACTCACTGTGTACCTATACACCGTGTGTACACACCTTGCGTATACGTACCGCGTATACGCATTGCACTCTGTGTGTGTGCGTGCGTGTACCCTCTCGCTAACAGCACTTGTCCCTACAGTCTGTTCAGGCTATATAGGGGATCTTTGTGTTTGTTTGTTGATCCTCTACGTACACTCACTAGAAGGCAAAACAGTTTCATGTTCCGTGGGTTGATTTCACATCTTCTGCTTAAAGGATACAGCGGCTGGGGGGTGTGGGGGATCTGTGGTGTGCCGGGCGGGGTGTGTACTCGGATTATGTGTGTGCGTGTGAACACAATGAGCGACCATTTGTGTCGGCAAGCTGCCTTTCCGGATTCGCGCGGCCATAAATCAAAGAGCAGCAGCATCATCATCATCATGAAACCCGCGTTCAACGGCACCGATGCGAGGGGAGACATCCATCCCACCGTCAGATTAACTACCACTACAGTGGCTAATCCGGCTTGGGTGCCATGGAGTTTTCAAACGGATACGTACACACGGAATTGCGCTCTCTAAAAGATGTATTTTTTTCGGAATAGCCGTGTTACTGAGCGTCCCCCTCTCCTCTCTAATAATAATAGCATTTATAGAGCGCGTTTCTCCCGAGGGTCACAAAGCGCTGCACAGGGCTGCGGAGAGATGAGTACCTAGCGCTGTGTGTAAACATTGCCACTAGGGAGACAAAGGCGGCCGGGCGTGGTGCTGGTCACCCACCCGCTCGTGTGCCGTGCCGACACTTCATCGGTGCTACTCGCCAACGGCACTTGACCCTGCAATCTGTTAAGGCTATACGGGGGGAATCTTCGTACGTTTTCTTGTCACTGTCTAACGCAGCGCGACGCGGCCGCGAGTTCACGAAGCAGCGGCGCACAACGCTCGGCGGGGCGCGTTCCGGGCGATTCGGTCGTGGGCACCCCACGCAACACAATTGATGGAAACGCGCGCGTTTTGTTCGCCGCGTCTGGCTGGCTGCCCCCCCCCCCCCCCCCCCCCCCNNNNACCCGCGGCTGCGACGCGACTGCCCGAGTGGGCACCGCCGTCAAGTGTGTACCGCACAGGTGGGGGTACTGCCAAGGCGGTTGCGGGGACTCAGCCAAGCTGAAAGACGACGATGTCCAGAAGCTAGCCATCGTGCTTCGAAGAATCGCAAAGAAGAAGAAGCCGGTTGTGGAAGTGGCGCGTTGGCGAGCGAGCGGGGGCCGCGCATTAGGGGAGGAGGGAGGGAGGCAGGCAGGCAGGAGGGGAGGATGTTTTCACGAGCAGTGAACACACAGTGGCGGGCAGATCCGGGAGGGAGACTTCCGGAGGTGATTGAGAGCAACGCACGTCACGCACAGCACCGCCACTACTTTACACGCACTGACGATGCAAAGACAAAGGTCCCCCGTGTAGCCTTGACGTGCTATTTGGAGGCAAGTGATGTTAGCGAGCACCTGCGAAGGCTGGCACGGTATAGCACGGGGTGGGTGGCCAGCACCGTGCGTCCGACATGCACGCACGCACACGCTGACAAAAAGACCACGGTGAAAAACGTGCCCCCCCTTGACCACCGCACGTTACACGCACACGGACAATCACAAAGACAAACAGCCCTCGTGTAGCCTTTACTGTTGTGGCTACTGCTGAGAGAAATACGCGTCATGCACTCTCATTGACGCACACACTGGCAAACACAAACGCGCTAACACACAGACAAGCAACACGCATAAAGACAAAGATTCCCCCTTATAGGCTTAACAGACTGTAGCGCCAAGTGCTGTTAGCGAGCACTTATCAAGCCCTATACGGCACGCGAAGGGGTGGGTGGCCAGCTCCACGCCCGGCCGCCTTTGTCTCCCTAGTGGCGATGTATACACAACGCACTAGGTGCTCGTTTGAGGCTGAGTCGACCTCGGGGAGGCCCAGGAACGGTTCGGAGAATCGTCACTGGTGTTGGCCGTGAGCGGGAATCGCACTCCGGTCGCTGGGTTCGTAGAGCAGCGCGCTAACCACTACACCACCGCTCCCCACAATTAAACGACTAGTTAAAGCACACACACTGCCACGCACACACACCGACCTGCACGCAAACGCACACTGACAACCGCACATATTCCTAACAAGCACACACATGCATAATTCATAAATCTGAATTGTATTTACGTATGCATTCCTTTTTGGAACCTGATGCTGACATATTATTTGCATTGTTTCTTTATTTCCTTAATAATTAATAAATGCATCTACAATAACACGATAACCCACAATCACTGACAAGAACGCGTACACACACACACCCCACACACTGCAATGCGTCACTGACAGGGCGCCGCGGCGAGAAGCGCTACCACCTCACAGCAAGAAGCCCCTGGGTTCGAATCCCGGCTCAGGTGCCACCTTTCTGTGTGGAGTTTGCACGTTCTCCCCGTGTCCACGTGGGTTTTCCACCGAGTACTCTGGTCTCCTCCCAAAGCCCAAAGACATGCTGCCTAGATAACGTGTCCCGACTAAATTGCCCCCGGTGCCTGGAGATGCTGTAACTTGCTTACCTCTCCCCGATGGACAACCGTTAAAAAGAGCTACATGGCTCAACGGTTCGTTTTAATAAAAACCGACGCACTGACAACGTTATACCTAACCACGCAAACAGTCCTCTTTCCAGCATAGCCACCGAGCGAAAGGGAGGACATGTTTTATAACAGGTGAATTAAAGTTTAACCACGTGCCCACCATATGCTCCTGGCTCTACTGCCTTCAGTAATCTGACAGCTTGGTTAACGATGTCAATATGAAGGGCAACGTTCTCAATATCAGCAGAGAAATACCCAGTGAGCTCGCAAGCTCTTTACAGGATGATGCTTCCAACGTGGGAGGCGAAACGTCGCGAGGGAGAGATGGCGATCACTCGACACGGCTATCCCGAAGAGCAACCGTAATAATCGCAAATTAACCAAACAAAAACTAAGAAAAAAATAAACACAGCGTTGCACATAAGTGACCAATTAAATACTAAATATATAAACATGCAAGGTAGTTAAAACGGTTTAACATTGCGATGGGAAATAAGTGCCTGGTAGACACATTTTTACCCAGAGTTTGTATTACACCTGACCAAAACACTCCAGGGATCTGTACGCTTTATGGTATGTGGGTGGAAGCTGTATCAAAATTATTACTATTTTTTACAGAAACGCAGCGTATTTGATGGACGTGAAGCTGCTGTGCAACCACACAGTTTCCACTGAAGCGGGACTTGTGAGCGTGTGTGTTAGCGCACCGGCCCCCCGTGTGTGCAGTGGCGTATCTAGGGTATGGCAGGTATGGCACGTGCCCTGGGCGCCACTTGAAGTGGGGTGCCGCTGAGCACTTTATATTAAAGTGAAAGCAAGGAAGGTGCAGTTATAGTTTTCACGTAGTGCCATCATTTGTTACCTAAAAAAATTAACGAGCTTGACTTCTATTTTTGAGCTGATATTACGGTAAAGTTTGGATAGAGTTGCAATTTTAGTGCTTGCCATAGGCGCTATTTTCCCATAGATACGCCCCTGCGCGTGTGTTAGCGTACCGGCTCCCGCGTGTGCTAACACAACCGGCCCCCGTGTGCCGGAGGTGTGATGAGCCTTTTCGACTAACTCCCGTGAAAAGCTGACGCGGACTTCCGTAGAGTTAATTCACGGGAATTTTACAGCAGCTTTCCGCAAGCCTGTAGCTCTGGGATTGAGCAAGCCGCTCTGGTAAAAAAAACAACCAAATCATTCATTTCTCTCAGGCAGCAGAAATGGTTGTGTGGGCAATAACCGGTGTGTACGGCTGCAATCCCGCACATGTGTCTGCCTTTGTGCATCTGTGTCTGTGCGTGTGTATCTAGGTGTGTGCGTATCTGCGAGTATATTTGTGTGTGTGTATATCTGTCAGTCTGCGTGTGAATGTGGGGGACTCAGTGGTTAGCGCGCTCGGCTACAAACCTGGCGACCCGAGTTCGATTCCCGCTCACGGCCAACACCAGTGACGATTTGCTGAACCGGCCCCGAGGTCGACTCAGCCTCAAATGATTACCTGGCGCGGTGCGTAAACATTCCCACGAGGGAGACAAGCCGGCCGGGCGTGGTGCTGGTCACCCACCTCCTCGTGTGCCGTGTCGACACGTCATAGGTGCTTGCTAACGGCACTTCACCCTACAGTCTGTTAATGCTATACGGGGGCTCTCTGTCTTTGTTTTGTCACATGCACATTGTGTTTTCATGCAGTGTGTAATGTGGATACGACGACACTCGATGATCTGTGTTTAAATGTTAGTCTCTGGCATAGCGACCAAAGCTAATTAACTGTGTTCCACATAGGGGATTCAAGTTCTACTGGAACGATTTGTGGTGGTCGTTGTGCCAATGAGTGTTACGTGTTTTGCCCAAGCTGGTCCTCAGCCAGTGTTGTAAATCAATGTGCCTGTGACGAGCACATATGTCAAGCAACATCGCCTGTTTAAACGGTTCACGTCGTTATCATTGTGGGCGTGCACAGATAAAGATCGTGGTGATGGCCCCAATACATCGGTCTGCGTTGAACTTGGCTGATGCTCAATCCGTGGTCTCATGATCACTGTTCCGTCTACTGTGCTGTATCTCGGCCATTTCTGAATGCATTGCACTGCTAGGGCAGCACCTACCTAGCCTGCCACCAACAACACGAACACGAAGGCTTTCGTGACCAATGTTATCCATAGTCTAGCTCTTTTTATGAGTTAGGTCACGTAAAAAAGTACAAGCGTCTTAAACCCGCCTCCACCCGACACAGCCAATCAGTAAAGCGTTGTCACGTGAACAAAAACGTGCCAATTCGTTACCACTTCAGCACACCAGTATGTTGGAGAGCGGGCCCACAGCACTAAGTGGCAGTGACGTCGTCACAGCGCCTATGCCAGGCCAGATGCAACTTGAGGCTATCACGCGACGCGTCCAAGGCTCGCCGACAGGAGGTCACGGGACTGACCTGTCGGCGAGCCTGACCGAGATGACTGGCAGATGCACCAGCATGCCAGCTCCACCACTGACACAAACGAGGTCCGCAGCTTCTGGGTGGGTTCTCCATCGCTTTCTAGTTCCACTCCCAAGCCCGGCAGCCTCCTACTTAGACATGCATCGCCGCTCCTCCAGTGTTGCCGGGTGGTCAGGATCCTGGAACCGTTTGGCAAACGGCGTTGTGCGAACACCCTCGCCACTTGGCCTGACACCACCACCACTCAGCGGAGTTCGAAATGCGTTTAAGGTTATGTAATTTGTAAAAACGATGATGTTTCCGTTGAGACATTTACAAGGGATGTCCGCGGTGCGTGAGCTCGGCAGCAAGGACCCGCAGCGCCCACAAATGTAAGGGACGCCACTAAACTCGGCGCAGAGGCTGGTGCGTTTCCATGCGGTCACCACATCTCGGCTGGCTGGCCCACAGCTTCCGAGATAGAGTGCGGCTGCACTCTCAAATCAATGCACGCAGAAATATGGGCACTGTAATCTAAATGTTTACCAACGTAGCCTGCACGGCTGTAGCACGGCTCGCAAGTCTGTGCTCGCGTGCCGTGCCACCGGGAGCATCATCTTGGATGAGGGGCCCGAGGGAACTGCTAAACCCACAATTCCAGAATGCAGAAATGCTCGGCTCAGTCGCCGCTATGCAGATGAGTTTGCACTCATACTAATTATGATGAATTGTGCACGAATAGAATTGAAGGTACAGTGCGTTTTATTGGGTCACCGGCATCATTGTGTGTGCGCGGTGTGGCGCTACACGATAGCATTCACGATCCGAGGGCGATTTTTTAAATAATCATTTCTTTACATAAAAAATACTTTTCATTTTTTTTACGTGGCGGAACAAACATGCTATGTTATTTTGTTGCTCGTTTTTTTTTTCAAACTATAATTTCCTTTATTCCATCCCTTGACTCGCAAATAAAAAGTTTTTCGTCCAGCCAGACATGGAAATGAGGCCACATCCACGTTAGATATGGAAATCAGCTTCACTCTGTATCTCGTCCGCGGTGCCGCATTGGCATGCCCACACCTCAACCTGCGCCCCCACCCGCTCACTCTCTACAGAGACAAAGATCCCCCATATAGCGTTAACAGACTGTAGGGTCAAGTGCCAATTAGCGCGCACCTATGAAGGTCGACACGGCGCACGAGTGGGGTGGATGGCCAGCACCACGCCCGGCCGGATTTGTCTCCCTAACGTCAATGTTTACACACCGCACCAGATACTCATTTGAGGCCGAGTCGACCTAGAGGAGGCCCAGGACCTGTTCAGAAAATCCGTCACTCGCGTTGGCCGTGAGCGGGATTTGAACCCGGGTCACAGCCAGGTTTGTAGCCCAGCATAGCGCTCAATGCTGAGCCACCCGCTCTGTACGCACACAAAGACACACACTGATGACCCAACAACATCGTGGGGCACGGGTGGCTGAGGGAGTCGGAGCCCAGAGAGAAAGAGAGAGAGGCTCCATCCTCCGCCACACACCTCGCAATCCCCTCCAGACCCGCCACCCTCTCTCTGCCTCCCCGCCATCCCGTCACGCCTTATTATCCCTCAGCAATATCCCTTCCCCTGCATTATACCGTCATGTCCCTCCCCTCACCCCCTCCCTCCCCACCGTCGCGTTATCCCCTTTCCAATTCATGCCGTCGCCCCCCCCCCTCCCACCATCCTCATCCCCCGTTATCCCCCCACGCTCGCCCCCTCATCCTCGCCCGCCCGCTATTGTAAATAGACACAGCACTGTACAAATTACACTTGCGGACTGGTATCGACGGAGCCCTGCTTTGTGGCAGCGTGTGCCGCACACCTCTGCGCGCCTGGATAAAAAAAAAACACGCGAAAGGTGTGCGGCGGCGGCGGCAGCGTGCCAGGTGCAAATGCGCTCGGCGTTACGCAGACCACCGCTTTGAAAGAACTACCCCGTGCGTGGCCATGTGCAGTCAAGTGTATTGATGACATTCGCATGAGATACATGGCAGTGAGATTCCTTTTCCTCACCTGGTGGTCCGTGGAGACCAGACCCGAGTGGGCCTAGAGCTGCAAAAAAGTTGAGACACCCTGTTTGTTTGTTTGTTTGTTTGTTTTTTTACCACAACCGTAACAAAATTGAGATGTGGCCATCCGCCCCTGCATAGCATGCAGCGGTGGGCGCCTCACGAAACGCCGGTTAACGTTGTAAGGCAGGAAGTAATCACTAAATAAATCATCAGTGCAACAATGGTCAAAGAATGTCGACGGCTCCTCGCTAACCGCTCTAACGCTCGAACACAACAGCTCAGTCAGCTTGCATTTAAGCTGGAAGGATCCGTTCTTCTTCTTTGCGATTCTTCGAAGCGCGATGTTAAATTACAGTTCCCCATTTTCTTACACAGCCCCTTGCATTTTCATTGAACTCCGCAAGGTCTTTTGAGCTGCAGAGGTTGGGTAGTAGAGCACAGACAAGGCAGTGTTCCATAGTATGGTCTGCTTCTCCACATTCACAGGTGGTTGGGCCGGTCTTGTAGCCCCATCTGACCAAAGCATCTTTTGATCGTCCCGTTCTAGTTCTCAGGCGGTTGAGTGTCTTCCACTGAATCCATGGTGCATCTGAGCCAGGAGGGAAGTCTTCAGCAGGTGGGATTCCCATGCCAGTTGCAGGAGGGTCACTCTCAAGCTTTTCCGTCCAGAGCTGGAGTCTGGTTTCCCCTCGAGATGTTGTTAGGGGCTGCACATGGCTGAGGAAGCTTCTTCTTGACTTCAGTCGTTGGGCCGGGGGTTGACGTCCATGAAGGAGGTGGCGTTCATCGCTAGTAGCCTTTGTCATCTCGACTCGACTGGCCACTTCCCGTCGGATATCAGCAGGGGCAATGCCAGCGAGGAGGTACAGGATCCGTTGAGCTCTGTCGCTCTTTTTAACAGTTGTCCAGCAAGTTAAACTGGTTTGGAGAATAAGGTGGCAGACAAAGCTCGTCTGGCTCTTTTTCAGCGGCTGCTCGCATCTCTTGCGCTGATGGCAGAGTTGAAAAAATCTTGGTTCTGCCATCCAACTTACATTGTTGGGTATAAAACATTGCGAAAGGTCGAGGGTAATTTCACAAACGTGGCAACTCATTCGGCCTGCAAAGCATCACCGTGCATTCAGCACAGGTATTGACATTACCATTCACTTCAATGTATTCCAAACCGATCTGATTTTACAAGTGAAAATATTTTAGTAATGTTGCATTGATGTAGGTTTTCATTGCTCGATGTATGAGAATTGATCTTAAGAGCTGCTCTTTTGGGATAGCCGTGTCGACCGTTCGCTCTCCTTTGCGACGTTTTGCTTCCCACGTTGCCAGCATCATCAGGCTTTTGTTGAGGAAAGCTCGACACGGCTATCCCGAAAGAGCAGCCCATGAGACCAGTTGTCGTTTTAGTACGGTACCGTATTCATAAAACATGTATAGCCATTGTCATTGCTTCACTGACAAAGCAGCAGCGACATTTAAGATATGTGCCCTTCATTATTGTCCTCCCACCTCCCACGTTGTGTATTTACGGACTACTGTGCTCCATATGTAAGAAGCCTTCGATATTGTAAGGTATTTTATTGCAGGGCCAAACGACGTTTTCCTTTCATATCTCGTCACCTCGAGGAATTCACCGCTCGGATGACGCGTGGACGCCTCCGCACCTGCGTTAGTGCTCTGTCAGGAGTTTCTTCTCTCGCGCTGCGGGTTTCAACACTCCGCCACGTCTGAGCGATGTCTCTCGTGATGTAGCACAGGGCATCTTCGGGCCGAAAATGAAACGCGATGTTGCGCCTGTACGGAGGGCTTGCTCGCTCCGTTTCTCTCACGTGTTTGTCCGGGAAATGTAACACTGAGAGAAACATATCTGATGTAGGTTTTGAGCGGCTCGATTCATGTTGGAAGCGAAACTTCGCAAGGGAGAGACGGAGAAAGCTCAGTGACACGGCTATCCTGAAAGAACAGCTCTTAAGAGCCATCATCTTGTTTTAATCGTCGGCTATTTACGTGCACGGCCCTTTACTCTCTCCACTGCTGGATGACGGCCTTCCCCACACCATGTGGGTCACGGTGTTATTTGACCACATTTCACCACGCTGCTCATTCCACACCCGGGCATGGACATCGGAGCGTAGTACAGTACAACGGTTATTTTTTTCTGAACTTGCCCTATGCTGACATGAGGCAAACATGAGATTATAACACCTGCTATTCCTGGCGGTCACCCATCCAAGCACCATCCGGGTTCAAACCTCCTTAGCTTCCAAGCTCTGAGAAACATTTGTCACGGATAATGAGGTCATAGGCAACGTGTGTTCTGCCTTGAGTAAATAAAGCATACACACGCAATGACCAGAGACTCCAGTGCACAGTTATTGTTACCTGAGCTGCCCAGGTAACACACTGGGCCTAGAGGCATATGTGTCTTGCCTTATCTGCCCCTGTCTCTTTCCACTAAAGCAACCACTGCTTCTATTCCCATGAGATAAGGGGCATCTGTGACTGTGAGCCAATTGGCCCTTTGCTCTTTAGGCGTGGCGGGACACGTCTGGCACGCAGAGCTCTCTCTACGCTGCTAACTAACGTCGTACGGTTCCCATTGTGAAGGGTTTTATTGCGCCTTCGTCATTTCCCACGGAGATGTACAGAGGAGATAGGGTGAGCGGGCGGCCCAGGCTGGGTGGTAAGGAGCCCGAGTTTACACAGCCGTGTATGGCCAGGAGGAATATTTGCTGAACGCCTGAAAGGATATGATGCTTCGTATTGTGAACAAGAGCGATTTTCCGATTTTAAATAATGTCTAAATTTTTATATGCTTTGATACATTTGTATACACACTATGCTGGGGTCGGAGATCAGGAGAGCGGTCTATGGTGCAGTGCGCTAACCACTGTACCATAGACTTGGTGACTTGCGTTCGACTCCCGGCTACGGCTAACATCAGTGGCGAGTGACGTCTAAACTGGTCCTGGGGTAGCTTTCTGTGTGGAGTTTACATGTTCTCCCCGTGTCCGCGTAGGTTTTTGCCGAGCGCTCCGGTTTCTTCCCACAGTCCAACGACACACTGCCTACATTAATTGTCCTGACTAAATTGCACCCATTGCCCAAGAGATGCTGTAACTTGCTTACCTCTCCCCGCTGGACAACTGTAAAACACAGCAACACAGCTCAACGGTTCCTTCCAGCTTAAATACAAACTTACTGAACTATGCCTGCTTTATCAGGTGTATTAAAAACAAATTTTCTTGTTCTCATGAAAGGAATATATAGTTCATAAAACAAGACTATATTAACTGCACCTGATGTTGTCTTTCAATCGAAGCTAGTTGTTGATTCATCATATTTGGAGTTGATTATACAATGTTTATGCGTTTTGTTTTACTGGCACTGTAAACACCAGTTCCCTTGTGTTTGTGCAGAATGGATTACCTGTAAAGTGATAATTTTTTATCAGTTTGTTTATTGTGATAGAATTAAAACAGAACGTTCATTGCTTATATCTTACATTTTAATGCATTCCTCCTCAGTTTAAAATGTGTGGCACTGTCCATCCATCTATATAAAGATGATTTGTTAGTGACTAACCTGTATGTTTAAGTTTTGTCACTAAATATTAGGGTCTTACGCTGTTGATAATTGGACAAGTTTATAAAAGAGTTGCCTAAAACTTAGAGCGACAAACCAGAGGAAAAACAATATCTTATTTTCGAACATTCAAATGGGCTGGCTGTGAGAGCAAAACACACGTTTGCCGCTTACAAGGGTGTTAAAATATCCAAGGGTATGAATCCGTGTTGCAAATTTATTTCTGTGAACTTTTGCAGCAATTTCTCGCCGTGATGTAATTTTTTTTTATCTGTTTGTCTTTCAGTAAAGAAAGCCAAGCTTTCGGGACCGCCAGGTAAGCTGGAGCATTCACGCAGCCACATGTACCCCACACATTTGAACAGTGGCGGGCCGTGTATTTTACACCTAAGCCTCCTTCACTGCTATCCCCACGCCACACGAAAAATGCTGATGCAGGCGGCTAGGCAAGCTAGAAGGCTCAGGCGTGTCAAAGAATATGCCCAACATGGCAAACTCGGAATCTGATTGGTTAAATAATGACAATGAGCAACATCGTCTCCATTTGTTTCAACAGCAGAGGGGATTCACTCGACATTCTGAAGGCCTCAGCATAGATTGTTCACCCGGAGACAGCACAGGTGGAAAATCTGATTGGATTAAAGCTCTAATTTATGTGAGCTGCACTGGCAGCAGTGCAACTGAGGGAGAGAGTAGCAATGGAATGACATTAATAGACTGATGGGAACGAACTTTGTAAAATACATATAGCATTAATGGAAATATATATTGAATTCTAAAAATATAATTTTCCTATTCTGACAATTATCAGAGAAGGCTTTGCTGGTCGTGACGGCCCGCCTCTGCATTTCAACAATGTAAAACAAGCATTTGTGTTCAATGCGTTGCATTATTTTGCAGTAAAAGTGGTGTGACTGGTATCTGCGGCTGTAGTCTCTTTTTTTACCTCGTAGAATTAAAGTGTTTGATCAGAATAGCCTTTTTTAATCCGCATCCCATATAATTCCTTTTTCTTGGAATACACTGGCTCTGCTGAGGATTAAACACCCCAGTGTGTCAGCTGGGTAAACATGTTTCTAAATTAGGAGTTCCAAATACGTCTGGTTGATGTCCTGTGGGATTTTATAGTGTCTGGTTTCAAGGTCCACCCAAGGTACGGGTGTGGGCTCGCTTTGGTCCTTGAAGTTGGTGTCATATTCGGTTCGGAGTGCTAGGGCTGCTTACAATCCTGCTCTCTTGTCTCAGGGTGAGTCGCGAACATGTAACAGAATATCTGAATGCGACCGAATAAGACTCGTAGAATGTATGTCACCCTTCCTTTGTGAAAAGGTCACGAGTGGTGATGCAATGGTTAGCGCACTCTGCGATGAACCTAGCGACCTACCTGCTTGATTCACGGGCATAGCTCGTGATATCTAAACCGGTTCAGAGTCCCTCTCAGTCCGTCATCCACCCACACAGTCTGTCATCGACTGACACTGACTTGTACGACTACATTGACAAACATCGAAAACAACTCGGTCGATCTCAACGTTTACGTATGATACAAATTTTCCAACACAAAATGTTGAATGTGATTGACGGATATGTATCTGATGTAGGTTTTCACCACTTGATTCATTGTGGTTGCTCTTCAGAGCTGTTCTTTCGAGATGGCCGTGTCGAGTTCTCTCCCTCGCGACGTTTCGCCTCCCACGCTGGAGGCATCATCGGGCGTTCCAACGTGGGAGGCGAAACTCCGCGAGGGAGAGCGCTCGACACGGCTATCCCGAAAGAACGGATACGTAGCTGTCGCCACTAAAAGCTGGCCATGTTTGGGAGTTGAACCGGGGGCAAAGGAGGTTCATAGTGCAGTGTGCTCACCACTGAAGCAAGTAATCCCCACGGATTAATGGATGAGATGGTTCAAGAACATGTCATGATGTAGCCGTCAATCCAATATGTTGCAACTTGTACGTGATGCTGCAGTCTTATGTTCATCTCTCACTCTATATTGCTACCGTAGATGTGTGCAACACACTGGGCAGGATAATGGCCTTGTGTGGTCTGTTGTGGACCATGTCGCCTAAGTTGTGCATTATTCAGAACGTCAGAATTCCCAGCGTTGTGTCGCAAACGTCACAAATGCAACGCGGCGTCAGCGCGCTTACGGACGCAACGGGGCGGCTGCAGTTTATGGTAAATGCCGCGGCGTTGTCCCTGGATATTCAGAGCACCTCATGTGTAACGCCTGCGACGTCACCCATTTGACGTCATCATCATAATCCTCGGCTGTTTACCCATTACCGGATAAAGGCCCCTGTGCGGTAGACCACAATGCATTTCCCTGATGTACGTGAAGTGATTCCAGCGTTCCATCTCTGTGACGGGCGTCCTCTTTCCGTGTATTCCCTCCTTTGCCTGCCATTCTGTCAACAGGCTCGTCAATCAGCCATCAGAGCTCGTGATGTGTCCTGCCCAAGTGCACTTAATTTCCTTAGCAGCTAATGAGATGCCTCTAGTTTGCATTTGATCCATAGTCCACGCGGCAGGGTGGCACAGTGGTAACATCTGCCACCTCACAGCAAGAAGGCCCCAGGTTCGAATTTCGGCTCGGGCGCCTTTATGTGTGGAGTTTGTGTGTTCTCCCCCTGTTCTGTGTGGCTTTCCTCCGGGTTCTCCGGTTTCCTCCCACGACTTTAAAAAAACACTCATTCATTATTTGGCCGATAATATAATATATAGGAAGCAGTGTGTGGCAATATGGCGCCTGCAAAACCGCCTGGCTGCCTCCTCCGCCTCTCTGCGCTTTCCTCGCGCCTCTGAGTCTTTCTCTCGTCGAATTTGTACCTTCGACAGCAAATGAATATGTGCGCGTTATAAATGTTAAATTATTATTATTATTCAGAGCATGCCTCTGTGGTTCCATTCATCCTGTTCAGCTTTTGTTGCTCCTTTTGTTGCTGGCGTCCGTGTTTGTGATTCGTGTGTCGTGGCTGGTAACACGACACGTTCTTGTTAAGGCACATTGGTATATTGCTTTCCATTATTAAGCAGAGCAAGGCTGTCCGAGTATTTCGATAATTCTTTAATAATAATAATTTAAGATTATAATTTAAAACGCGCAGCACAGTATTGTCGTTCGAAGAGAGAATGACTCCGAGGTGCAAGGAAACTGCATTTTGAGTTCTTTTTTTAGTTATGGGAGAAAACCGGAGAACCCAGAGGAAACCCGTTCTTTCTGGATAGCCGTGTTGAGCGCTCTCTCCTTAGCTCCTTATAATCTTGAGTTAATCAATCGACTATAATCCCAGATCTGTTATCAAGTTCACCTTTCCAAATTCGCACCGTCCTGCTGCTGTTTGGCTCTTCATTAACATTTCTGTCCCAACATAACGGAAGTGGCATATAAAACACGAAAAGTCACATGACCGGGTCACCGTTGAAAAAATGGCTTCATAGCTCAGTGGCCTTTACCCAAAATAAACTCACTGATATGACAGTGTAAGCTTACATTTGACATACACGGTGTCTTACAAGGATATACGTGAACTGGAGTGTGGAGTCCTACAGATATGATAAATATTTAACGGTTGCATATCCCGCTTCATTGATTTCCGTCAGTTCCTCAGACGTTTCCGCATAGACATGTCAATATCGTACACGTTTTTGTAAAACATTGCGGTATCACGCACGCCGTGTGTATGTGTTGACAGCGTGTGGACACATTGAGATTTCTAAAGCCATTTTCTAATTGACGTCTAGGTGTACACTTTGTTGAATCACGGGAAATCATATACTCCCTTGTTTACGGCGACACGGTACGAGTTTACATTTAATGTCAGTCCTATTACTTATTTAACCGAATTGAATTATTAACTAGGAAACATTTGAATTTGAAACTCGATAACCTAAAACAAGTTTCCTTTTCAAGCGCCGTGGAATAAATTACCGATTTATTTCCGGATCCTATAGTTGACTGTTGACAATAAGGTGCAATAGAAGGACAAACAAGGCCCCTTTAAGAGAATAATGTTGCTCTAGTCGGGTTATATTGATCTCCACTGACTTTGATGATCTATTAATGAGGTCATTGCCGTGTATTCAATACACAGTGCATGTTTATATTGGCTTTTATTGTGCCGGGAATTGGGGACATTTTCAGCAAGTCCGTCTGTATAAATTGTGGACTTGGGGGAATATCGTAGGCCCTTGCAAGCACTTGTGTGTGGAGCATGACGTGCCAACTCCAAACACTGGCGCCACATGTTCCTCCAGGCCGGCTTGCTTTGTGCCGAGAAATATAATGCAGCCAAAGCCCTGTAATTAAAATAATTGATGCATTCAATAAGCCTCCTTCTTTAGTTACGCGATGCACATCCCCCACATGAAATATTAATAGATGTTTTTTTTTTATTTCGCTAAGATGAGCGGCGGACGTGGTGCCGGTCACCTGACCCAGTGGTGCTGCAGCATGTATGTTTTGTATCACGTTTAATAGCTTTAACAGTGCGGTCAAATAATTCTTGAAAGTAATTAAAAATTCCTGTAAAAAATACAATGACAAATGTTGAACACTGCAGCCCGCCACGTTGCGCAATGCTCCTCTCCCAGAGTGCGTCTAATGCCCATGCACCGCGTGCGTTCCCAATGGGAATCTACCGTGCATGCAAGCCTGCGACGTGATTATGTTGAAAGGGCCGCAGACCGACATTTAGCCGATAAGAGGGCATTATTTAGAGAGGTAATGATATTAATATTACCTTTTTTTATTAGGCGTGATTAATGCAACCGCATCACGCTGTGCAATCCGCAAAACACGGCGACGCATATATTAAGATGTTTTCAGCCAATTAATGAGTGTTAATGCGTGTTTATGGAATGCTCATGTGGCACCCGCACAGATCCCCTGCTGGCTGTTAGTCATAGGTTAGTGGTGGTGCAATCTGTCCCCAGTTTCATATTGATTAGGCACCGTGGAAACATTATAAACTTCCGACAGTATTACCAACACTATGTCATTCAATTTACGTTTGGAGCCATTTTTCACGTAGGTTTTTACAGCTCGATTCATGATGGTTGCTGTTCGGAGCCTGATGATGCTTCCAACGTGGGAGGCGAAACATCGCGAGGGAAAGAGGGAGAGCGCTCGACACGGTTATCCCGAAAGAACAGCTCTGAAGAGCAACCATTACAGCCTTTTTTGTCAATCCACTGCTGGATGAGGGCCTCCCCATTCCTTGCGGGTTATAGGGTTAGCCGATCGCACCATGCTGCTCAGTGTAGGTTGGTGAACGTAGGGAGTCCATATGTTGGAGGAAGTACGGTAAAATAACGGATTATTTTTTGCACTGCCCTCTGCTTACAGCGCAGCTCTGCAGACGCATTGCACACCTGGTTCATACCCATCCAAGCGTCGTCCATTCTTAAACCTGCTTAGCTTCCGAGATCTGATGAGAAGGGGTGCACACCGCGTACTCTACAAGCCGCAACTCTCAACCCATCAGTGGGCCGCGAGCGCCACCTAGCGGTCCAAGCGGGCCAAGTGGGCGTTGAGGCGCCAAAGGTTGAGAACCCCTGCTCTACTGTATTTGCAACAGGTGACAGAAGAGGAAAGAAATTGATAAGTTCATTTCAAGCGGAAATGTAGTCATGCCTCCCATCCAGAAAAAAAGCATATCCATGTGCTTATTCGATTAGGGCACATCTTACAAATGCACACTAATTGAATAAGGTAGAACTTACAAATGTATCCAGGTTTGTTAATCTTATTTTCCACTGACGCATGCATATGACTAAGGGTGTTTCGGAACATAATGACGCACGGACATGCATCGCAGGGTTGATGTTCATTGATGAAACGCATAGAGGGTTTTGCCTTATACAACCAGAAGTTATTTTTAAACAACATGTTTTTGTCCATCACTTGCTGGCTTCGAACTTGACCTTTACTAATGAGCCACTTAACATTAACGCTGTGATCGGGTGGTGCGCTGCAAAGTGAGCCTTCAATTATTTATGTTGCAACCCAAACTACAACTCATTCCGTGCGAGTTGTGAATGGGAGCCCTAAATGTCAGATTAGCGCGTCCCTGCTTCTCAAGACATGTTCTGCAGTAATTGGTTGTGAAAAATGTTTAACCCATTACAGTATGGATTGTTGGGCTGTATTTCATGTACGTTTCTCCAGAGTCGTCTGGTAAGAAATAATGTCATTATATTTGTTGTACTGATGTAGGTTTTCACGGCTCGATTCATGATGGTTCCTCTTCAGAGCAACGGCTATCCCGTTTCGAGCCTTGTCGTTTATTTCCGGCTGAGTTCCAAATTCACATTTGGAAGGTGGTAAGTTAACATCTTGGTAGTGTGTCGATTCAAGCTATCAGCAGCCATTGTGTAAAATGAGGACCACTTTGTGAAAAGTCATCAGTGGCTTTGTGGACGGAAGGTGGAACAGCTGCTGACTCAGGCCTCCCAGTGAAGCAGCACGCCACCCACTGCTTTCTAAACACGAGGCTACATTTTCAAAAGTAACTTTCCGTGGCACAAGACATTACCCCCAGCCATATCTGCTGGCTATATCTTCCAGTGCTGCGTTTTAGTTTCACTAACAGATACTTTATTTAAACAAAACTGCTGTAAAACAACTCTTCAGCATAGTATGTGGTCACTTCCATAGTTTGGCGGAATTTTTGGTCAAGTATATTTTTACGTTCACACAATTGCGGTTCTGGTGGCACGCGCGCTAGCTGTACGTACACTGATGTCACACATGCCTGCTTTGCTGTCTCATGTCTACACCGTGCGTGTCGTTGAATAACAGTACTTTTAAACATACGGAAACTATTATGAACCTGGATTTAGTTTTGGTTACCTGCACTGCAATTTACTTCCTGCTAGTCTTGCAAAATCTGGCTTCAAATGGGTGTTGCTGGGTTATTTAGGGGGAACTACCCACGGCACGGTGGGTCGCGCTGCCGCCCTACGGCAAGAAGGTTCCGCGTTCGAATCCCAGCTCTGGGGCCCATCTGTGTGGAGTTTGCATGTTCTCCCCGTGTCTGCGTGGGTTTTCGCCGGGCACTCCGGTTATCTCCCACAGTCCAAATACATGCTGCTGCATAGGTTAATTGGCCTGCGGACTAAATTTCACCCGATTTTTGCCGCTAAATATTCAACTAAGTAAAAGGTCAAGAAATCGGTAATGCTTGGATACTGGCATTGGTGCACAAGCACAATTACCAAAAAAAACAACTCAATTTATTCAATCAATAGCACTGCGCAGTGGTAACATCTTTGCCTCACAGAAAGAAAGTTCTGCCTGAGGCAGTTCGATTCCCGCCTCAGGCACTTTTCTGTGTGGCGATTTTGTTCTCCCCCTGTTCTGCGCGGTTTTTTCCGGGTTCTCCGATTTCCGTCCACAACTAAAAAAAACACTCATTAACTGGCCGATAACATCATAATTACATAATACATGTATATAGGAGGGCGGCACGGTGGCGTAGTGGGTAGCACTTCCGCCTCACAGCAAGAAGGTCCCGGGTTCGAATCTCGGCTCGGGGTGCCTTTCTGTGTGGAGTT
>JAZEWU010000009.1:10179700-10216964 GCA_036362915.1 Geotria australis
GTTATGATCTCGGTTGCAAGTAAGTGGTTCTCTGAAGGCATGGAAACCGCATGTTTATGTCTGTACTGTTATATGGCCATGGACACCTGCACCCAGGCAGGTAGCCTGGAGCGACGGGGTCACAGAGACCGCTTTGTTGCGCCACGTTTTGGGCTGTGTGGGTCTTCCCCCCCCCCGCGCCTGCGTTGTGGCAGTTCCTGTTTGGCTTGTTTTGTTTTGGCGCTTGTGACAGCTCGCTGAGTGAGAATTGCTCTCCAAAGCTGTTCTTTCGGGATAGCCGTGTCGAACGCTCCCTCCTCGCTCCTTTGCAATGTTTTCGCCTCCCACGTTGGAGGCATCCTCAGGCGTTCTGAGTGAGTTCAGAGCGCCTGAGGATGCCTCCGATGTGGGAGGCGAAACGTCGCGAAAGAGAGAGGGCGATCGCTCAATGACACAGCTACTCCGAAAGAATAGCTTTGGTTAAGCAATTCTCATGCTGCAAGATTTTCCCAGGTTCGAATCCCGGCTCAGGTGCCTTTCTGTGTGGAGTTTGCATGTTCTTCCCGTGTCCGCGTGGTAGGCTCCGGCTCATCACGACCCCGTACAGGATTAAGCGGTTTCTCACGATGATGATGAGCTGTGAAAACCTACACCATACAGATCGCTTAGTGGTTCACTCATTATACCAGCGCTGGAAGGAACTGGCATAGCTTGGCATAAAGGCGTTGTGTTTTATTGAACACTGGTGGCAGGTGTAGATGATAGATGAAATCACGAAGAAAGTACTGTTTACCACAGTGTTCATCTTAAATTAGGGCTTAACTGGTAATAATATATGCAGCAGGTTGTGTTGTCCTACAGTGCCGCTGTCTACATGACTAAACTTTTGTAATTGTTTTGGGGGAGGTTTGTAATGAACACACAGCACACAGTCAGGCAGTGAGTGCACTTTACTTTAACCCACACAGGTTTTGTTCCCAGAACTCTTACTTAAATTACCGTGTCATTTTATTCATGATGAATAATTTACGGCCCTTTGTCGATTGCTGGATGAAGGCCTCCCCCTGCTGTGTCAGTCGTGCGGGTTGTGTGACCACACTTCAGAATGCTGCTCAATGAGGCTGAGTTGATGTGGTGCCAGGGCCCGTTTAGACATCACTCGGCGCTGATGTTAGCCGTGGCCTGGAACCGAGCTCCGATCGCTGGCTTCGTGACCGGTAAACGACTGTGCCGTCGCTCTGCCCACAATTATTTCAATACTCGGTGCGTCCAAATTAATAGATATTTTACCAATTTACTAATGTAGGTTTTCGCGGCGCGAATAATGATGGTTGCTCTTCAAAGCTGTTCTTTCTGGATAGCCGTGTCGAGCGCTCTCCCTCTCTCCCTCGTGACGTTTGACCTTCCACGTTGGAAGCATCCTCAACATGGGAGGTGAAACGTCGCGAGGGAGAGACATAGGGAGACCGCTCAGTGACACGGCTATCCTGAAAGAACCGCTTTGAAAAGCAATCATAATTTTACCAATTACACATTTGCTTAAAACCCGGGCATTCCTTGCATATACATTAGAACTTCAGTTATCCACAACAATATCTGCAAGCACCGTCAGCCCTGGTATCTACACATTCTTTAACCTCCTCACCCCCATGGAATCGGAGCTATGGAGTGGAGGTCGCAAGCTCACGAGCCGTGACGTTTCCACGATGTGATGCAGGATGTCCAACCCTGGACGCTCGCGTCGTTGGCGTGTCAGGCGGACGGAGAAATGTGGGGTTTCCCCATTCTAAACACTCGTGACATCTCATTTCGTGTCAGTGTGGGTCACAGTGGGGACCAGTGGCTACAAACCTGGAAACCCGGGTTCGAATCCCGCTCGCGGTCAACACCAACAACGATTTTCGGAACCGGTCCTGGGCCTCCCCTGGGTCGACTCAGCCTCAAATGAGTACCTAGTGCGATGTGTAAACATTGCCACTAGGGGAGACAAAGGCGGCCGGGCGTGGTGCTGGTCACCCACCCCCTCCTGTGCCTTGTCAGCCTTCATAGGCACTTGCCCCGACAGTCTGTTAAGGCTCTATGGGGGATCTTTGTCTTAGCCCAAATACATACTATCCAACCCTACCGATTGAAACGGTAGCTTGTAAATATTTAATAGCTTTTAACCTTTTTCCCCGAGTACTCATTTTCACGCAGTGTTTACGGGAAAACAAATAGACGCGATGTTTTGCTTTGTGCATTCCGTTCAGGGTAAAAGCTTTTACACATGGGCAGCCAGCCTTCTGCTGAAATAGGTAGGTTTGGCGAGTAAGCAAATGTCACACACTCATTGTTGGCAAATCCATCAACATCAAGTGCTCAGTAATTTAGCCCAGCCACGGAAGACACCGAGACCTTATCCCGGATACACACCTCTCCTGCAGACAGAGCAAGAATCAGAATCAGAAATATTCCCAGCGATCACTGACATTGCAGACTCGGGAGAGTTCCCGAGTATTTTGCAGAGAAGCGCTCCACCTCCTTCGTGGGAGACGCAATAAGCCTGGAGGCATCGCGGGAAGAATAATACCCGACAATATCGCAAGCAGGCAGAACGACGTGTGAATGCATTGTCTTGAGGCGAGTGTTATTACACAACCGACGAGTAACATTCTTGGGAAGGCTTCGAGATTTCCACCTTAAAAATGCGACGGTCCTGGAAAATCGTGGACAGCTGCCAACCCTGTACAGTGTCTCTCGTGTTTTGGCTCAGCGTTGACACCAGCGGAAACCCTGGGACTTCACAGATGCACAACACAGAGAAAGCGAATTAGGTGCTGTGAGTACAGTCCAGGAAGCCCTCGATTATTGGCGCGAGTGCCAACGGTGCTTCATTTCTCATCCATTCATTCATTGTCAGAAAAAGCTTAATCCTGTTTGGGTTGCGGTGAGCCGGAGCCTATCCCGGCAGACACAGGGCACAACACAGGGATATACCCAGGATAGGATGCTAGCCCAGCACAGGGCACTGTGGGTAATTCAGTCCGCAGGCCAATTAACCTATGCAGCAGCATGACTTTGGACTTGGGGGGGGGGGTGGGGCCTGAGGGGGGATTGTCATGCACAGCAGCCTACAACACGTGCATTATGCAAGGCAATTTCCTATACTAATCACAGTCTAGACTCAAACATGTCTTATTTTCCAAGATCTGAAAATATCAGGCACATTCCGGGTCATTAGATCATAGGCACTGTTTGATAATATTCTGTCCTGTAAATAGGCAATGCTACAGAGGACATTGTTTAGAATCACTGTGACCAATATTGTTTTTTTTTTCTGAGAACGTTCTGTGACCTTGCAAGGATGTCTTTCTTGTGAGATCACTTTTTGATGTGTGTGTATTTTTCTTGTTCTCCACATTTCCCTTTCAGAGAAGTTTAATACGTACGTGACACTCAAAGTGCAAAATGTGAAAAGTACAACCATCGCGGTCCGGGGAAATCAGCCCTGCTGGGAGCAAGACTTCATGTTGTGAGTTC
The DNA here is from genome assembly GCA_036362915.1 of Geotria australis. Classification (NCBI taxonomy): domain Eukaryota; kingdom Metazoa; phylum Chordata; class Hyperoartia; order Petromyzontiformes; family Geotriidae; genus Geotria; species Geotria australis. The sequence goes on from JAZEWU010000009.1 coordinate 10,183,199, forward strand.
CGCGTCTTTCCTCTCCTCTTGATTGCTGTGGGTTTTGCAAACGTCCTGAGTTATGTAAGATAGTTAGATGTTTATTACTACAGGAGAAAATGCCCAGTGAGCTTGCAAGCTCTATATGCGGGATTCCTGCAATACAACAAAAGTTCCAACTAACCAACGCAAACAATATATAAAGTCACAGGGTAACACAATGAAATGACAGAATTGAATTGCGACAGGATGAAACCATAACCATTATCAGAAAGTAAACAGTAACACACAGTATTGCACAGGACAAAAGTGACCAATAGTTCCAATAAATTAATAAGAGACGAAAAAGTGAAAACAATTTACAGTCTATGGGAAATAGATTAACAGTGCAATGAGAACAAACAAGTTCAGTCAGTCCAGCTATGTAGCTCTTTTTAACACGGGGGCAAAGTAGTCGGGACAATTAACCTAGGTACCACGTCTTTGGACTATGGGAGGAAACCGGAGTACCTAGCGAAAACCCACACGGACACGGGGAAACCATGCAAACTCCACACAGAAAGGCACCCGAGCCGGGATACGAACCCAGGGCCATCTTGCTGTGAGGCGGAAGCGCTACTCACCACGCCACCGTGCCGCCCTGGCAGTTAAACCACTGTGTTTAATTGCATTCATTTTCAGAGTTGGAATGTTAACATCGTAGAAAGTCCAACGTTTAGTTTCATACGTTTTTGTTCAGGCGTTGGTGACTGGGCTGAAACCATCAATAACTTTTTGCACCCGAGATCGCAGTTTAATCACTACAGGCAACTGGCAGCGCAGTTCTGTGACCACGAGTGACCCGGTTACATTCACGAGTCAACTTTGTATAAAAATAAAGACCGCTGCTCGTCTCTCAGCCCGTGTGATTCACAGTAACGGAAAGAAAGGAAATATGAAGAACGTAATTCTTCACTTCACCTGTAACCCGTGCTGTGTAATACGTGACAGGCATCCTGCGGTTTGTGTCACGCCTGTTAGCTCCGCAGCTCCCTCAGTAGTGCCATGACGTTGTGGAGTTCTAGAACGAGTACTGCTCTCTCAGACGACAGTAAGGTCATCGCAATCACGTTTTATTTTTGACGCGCCGAGTGGCCGCATCGCGACGCCCATCTCCCATCACGAGACGCCGGCATCAGAGCTAACGCACGTAAGGGCGCTGCTCGGAGAATAAACCGCGTTGATCGACCGGTCTGATTTGAAGTGAGCTCCTCCTGTCTACAAACCACGTGACGGTGAAGAGGAGTTATCCTGTCTGGATTGAGCATTGCCACCTGTGGAAATCCCTCCCCAGGCTACTGCGTCTGGTCCCCTCTTTCTGCTTCTGTCTCTCCTCAAATGCTTCCCCTTCAGGCCCCATGCCTGCACAACCCCTCGTGATGGTTATATGGTTATATGACTGGGCCCCCAGTGGGGGCGCGCGGGCTGCCGCTCCCTGTGTTTTACGTATTTATTTAGCTTTTATTTGTTTTACATTTGTCACTTTTCATCTGTTCCTTTTCTCTTTGGTTGGTGGTTTGTTTCTGTGTAACTTTCGTGTTTGTTTTGTTGTCTGCCATGCTCTTATTGCTTGTATTTTGTTGTCTGTTTTGCGCGGCCTTCTCCTGGCCCAGTCCTGCCTTGCCTAAACTCGCCTCGTTTTTTTTTCTGTTGCGTGTGCTTGTGCTTCAATGTTGATTGTTTTATTTGGATTGGCGTTGTTTCCCCCTCGTGTCTGTCTCTCTGTCTTCCTGTCTCTGTGTCCCTGTGTCTCTCCCTGTTGCTCACCCTTCCTCCCTGTCTCCCTCCGTGTTTGTCTTCAAGGAAGTGACGGCCATCTTAGGGGACGCTGGCAGAATGTTGCCGCTCTTAAGATTGCCAGTTTCACGGCCTTTCAGTATATTCGAAGTAGCCTTAATCATTTATTTTCTGTTGCTTTGGTTTTTATTGTTTTGTCTTTCGTTGTTGACATGCCGTCCTCTTCGCGGCCCTTGTGCAGCGCTTTGTGACCCTCGGGTGAAAGGCGCTATATAAATTGAAATTATTATTATTATTATTCCATCAGAAAATACCCCGTGAGCTTTGCAAGCTCTGGAAGCTCTGCGATGCAACAGCAGTGCGAAATACCGAATATAAACTCATTGATTAATTTCTCTCTTAGCTTTGAGTGAAGGGTGTGAGTGGGTGAGTGAGTGGGTGGGTGAGCGGAGTGAGTGAGTGGATGAGTGAATCATTCCTTTTGATCTCAATTCCTTCCGTGCACTCCGGTTCTTTGCGTGTAATTTCTGCGCACTCAGACGTTTGTCACATTGCGGGAGCAACACGGTCTTTGTAAAACATGTTTCAAATGATTAGACACGGTGCTTAAGTTATTATTACGAGGTGCTAGTGGCGCTCATTTCTGTCGTGCTCTCTGAGCTTGCGGTATAATTTCCGCAGGGTGGCACAGTGGTAACATCTGCAACGTCACAAAAAAGAAAGTCAGTTCGGTTCCTGCCTCGGGCACCAATCTGTGTGGAGTTTGTGTTGTTCTCCCCCTGTTCTGCGTGGGTTTCCTCCAGGTTCTTTGATTTCCTCCCACAACTAAAAAAAAACCACTCATTAATTATTTGGCCGATAACATCATAATACGTAGGAAGCAGTGTCTGGCTGGTTGGCACCGGCTGACCACCTGGCTGACTCCCCCCCCCTTCTCTCTGCGGTTTCCTCGCTACACCTCCGGATCCGTGGAATTTGCGCGGCACTTTATACATTGTATTATTATTGTACGCAGCCAGTGACCAGGAGGGTAGATGGGCTGGAATGTGAGTTTTTAGCGTACAAATCTCAAGAGACAGTATAAACATAATATAGCATATGTTTTTCAAAACATTGTATGAAACCGTAGGTTGCCAGAGGTTGAGCAGGGTAACCCCAGTGGGTAGTATATGAGGCAAACATTCATGCTGGCACCGATATATCACTTTACACCTATCACACCGCCCCAACCTGGCTCAGATAATTGGAATCTTATCACCTGCCAGTCTTCCCAACTCAGCTTGCCAGCGCTGGTGCCTATCACGTTCTCCATCTCACATTATCACGTCAGTCAAGAAACTGCTGCGTCGATATAATGATGTAGGTTTCCACGGCGCGATGTATGAGATTTGCTCTCGAGAGCCGATCTTTCGCGGAAGCCGTGTCAAGCGTTCCTCCTCTCTCCCTCGCGACGTCTCACGCCTCCATTAGCCTGACGATGCCTTCGCAACTGTCACTCTGTCCTTCATTTTATTGTAAATCTGCGTGTTTGTTGTGTCGCAGGCATCCTGTAAAGAGCTTGCACGCTCACTGGGTATTTTTCTGTATACATAATCTATCTATATATATTTATTTGTAGGTGCACCTCTCAGTGGTCAATAAGCAGTCTCTTTGCAAGATGCTTCTGAAATAATTCCTAGATGCCATTGTATTTCAACGGTCTTTCCTCGCCACGAGGCGATACTCTGCTCACTGCGAGAGTTTTGAATTGAAATGTATTCATCTCACGGTGTGACGCCGATAACTCACTTTGAATATAACCAGGAATACAATACGAATGCAAGAAATGTAAACGTGAAGTGATTTCACAGTCTCCGCTACAACGTACGATAAACAAATTTGGCTTAACTCCCTCGGCTGCCAATACTTTACCGACTTCTTGGCTCACAGACTATTTGTGTTCGATACTTATTCCATCAGGCATACCTGCACTGAGCTTGGCTCCGCGCCTCGGTATCTGCGTATCGTCGACGACCGGGCGATACGCATTTATACGACTGACTCAAGGCCACCAGCGGAGATAAACCTCCGCACAAGTCACCCGGGGACACTGCAGAGGGCTTTTTTTGTTTTGTTTTGCAGTGGAGCGCGTGAAGCGTGGCAAATACGGCACCACGCCCCGCCACCTTTGTGACCATAGCGGTCGTGTTTGTTGCCACACTGCCCTCGATGCTAATTTTAGGCTAAACAGACCTTGTCCGCCGCAGGTACGGGGGGCGGCGACGTGGTACAGTGGCAGCGCGTTCTCCGCTTGTCGCAGAGGTCGGCGGTTCGGATGCAGCGGCCGCCCTGATTAATACCACGGCATAAACCGTAACAACGCACGGCGTCCGCTCCGCAGTGGACGATGACGATCCGGTGGCGTCATTCGCAAGCGGGAGGGCGTTGTCTGCCCGCGTCACGGGTTGAAATTTGCAATAACTCATTTGTGACTTTCTCTGAGGATAGACGTTGAAATCTTGTACAGTAGTGACCTCAAGCTAGGCAGCAGAGCCCCCTACAGACAACATGAATATGGCGCATTCTGCGCTGTTCTGTTCCCATAGGCGTCCTGGGAATAGTTCGGAATCACTGTGAATGGTAGTCCATCACAATAATTGCATTAATTATTAAAAACACAGCCACTTTATCGAGCAACACTTCGCCTTGTATAACGCGTATTTTCGATGCCTCAAATCGTGGTTATCCATCGCAATCATCGCCTCCGACTAAAAAAAACCCTGGCAGGACCCTCATGAAAAATATCAGCGAGACTCAACCGAGGCTTTTCCGGGTAAACAAGCGTAAACGAGTAAGACACCGGCGAAACAAACCAATATTCCTGAAGAAAGACGCCGTCCATCGCGTGTGTGCTCGCAGCCGTGACGCACGGATCACAAATACACACGACGACGAAGAAGGCTATTGAACAAAAAGCTGAAAGGTTCGGGAAGAGGCACGGGGAGATTCATGCTCGGAATTACAATGAGACCGACCGAGGTGCGCGTGGATGAAAGGGACACGAGCGAGCTGGAGACATCGTATCGACGGCCATCCGACGTGAGCGCCCGCGACCAGCACACATCATCGCTAGAACGTGCCCAAGAGGACGATCTCCGCGGCGATGGAGCAGCGACAGGGAGAGAAATTGTGGCGTCGAAGGATCACGAGGGATGGAAATGGCTTGCCGAGGCCTCCTTCCAGCAGTGGATAGATAATGGCCAACGATAGGGTACAGCTTGGGTGGCGCAGTGGTAACATCGGCACCTTTGGAATTGAATCAATTCCAAAGGTATTTGTGCGCATTATGCGTTGCATTTATAATTATTATTTCCAGTTATGTTAATTTCAGTAGTAAACGAAGGCCTATTTAAACTACTCTTAATGACAACTGATTGTTTGACGCATCTGAAATCTATTCAGCACACAGTACCCTAATTGCGGGCTTTGGAGTGGCGGAATTGTCGCAGTTTGTCCGGGGGCCACCAGCGGGGATAAGCACCGCCCAAGTACTCATTCGAGCACTTTACCTGACGGGCATCAATCCGGCTGATTATGCGCAATCACCAGCAGCACGGCAGGCTCTCGCTTCACGACGCGCTGTTTGTGTGCGTGGAGCGAAGCGCCGGAGTAATGGTCCGCGCGCTGCGCTGCGAGCGTGGCCGCCCGAGGTACATTTCCGGCCGCGGGTCACATCGGCGGCGGACGCTTGTGGGCTCCCCCGTCACAAACCCCCCACTGACTCATTTTGTGAGGTATGGTCAAACAACCCCCATGACCACCAACACGGTGTGGGATGGTCTTTCTTTTGCAATTGAATTAATGAGTCCATCTCGTTGTGAGAAACTGCTTAATCTTGTACAGGGTTGCGGTGAGCCGGAGCCTATCCCGGCAGACACAGGGCGCAAGGTAGGGCTATACCCTGGATGGGACGCCAGTCCATCACAGGGCACAGGGGGCAGTTTGGTCAGCAGGCCAAATTACCTATGCAGCAGCATGTCTTTTGACTGTGGGTGGAAACCGGAGTGGCCGGCAAAAACCCACGCGGACACCGGAAAACCATGCAGACTCCACACAGAAAGGCAACCGAGCCGGGATTTGAACCCGGGACCTTCTTGCAGTGAGGCGGCACGGGCTACCGTGCTGCCCCAACCCCCATCATGAATCGAGTCGTGAAAACCTACATCAGTACATTGAAACGTCATTATTTTTTTCCACGTTTGTTGAATCTGGAAGCCAGGTTTTCTACCTTCCGGGAGTACAAATGCACATGTGCGACATTGCAGACAAGACACCGTACTGTGTGCTGGTGATGAGCATCTGCGTCGGTCTGTCAGGACTGAGCACAGACCCCGATCAGCATGGCACATGGCGAAGTGCTTTCCCTCGGGGCTGCTGTCATAGGAATGGATGATTCAAACACAACTTCGCCTTGTATGCATGTGTTCTGGATCCTCCGAGCATTTGACATAGTCGTTGCTGTGAAGTATTCGGGGACCGTTCGATGTTGTTTCTAGTCACTGTTCGTTTTAGCTACATTTATATAGTGCTTATAAAAAAAAAACATGATTATATTGTAAATGTCACTTCTCCTGAGGGTCATCACCCACAGCTTTGTTAATCCCGCGTTGGGTAATACCTCAATAATCTCTCCGGTACTTTCAAACGAAAAAAAAAACCCATAAGCACTGGTATTTCCGTAGTTAGTAGTGCTGCCGCCTCAAAGCAAGCAGGGCCTGGGTTCGATTCCCCGCTCGGGGGGGATCCTTTCTGTGTGGCGTTTGCATGTTCTCCCCGTGTCCGCGTGGGTTTTCGCCGGGCACTCCGGTTTCCTCCCACAGTCCAAATACATGCTGCTGCATAGATAAATTTTCCTGCCGACTACATTTTCCTCGGTGTCCTGTGATGGACTGGCGTCCCATCCTGGGTATAGCCCTGCCTTGCGCCCTGTGTCTGCCGGGATAGGTTCCGGCTCACCGCAACCCTGTACAGGATAAAGCAGTTTCTGACAATTCTGACAATTATACAACAGATAATGAAACGAACGCTATCACGTAAATAAATGACGGTATGTGAATCTAAAATATAGAAGGTTTTACCGCGGCAAAAAAGGTGCCCATGGTATGTGAATGTGTTCAAAGCGTACCATTTTTTCGAAACGTGCCCAACACGGCAGCAATCCTATCGGTGACGGTGTGTATGAGCGCGTATTAGGCGTGTTAGTGGATGGACCGGGTCCAACTTCAATAGTGTGGGGATCGCATTACCGGCGCAAGTGCTGTGCCGCATGTGAGATACAGAGTGCACAGGCGCCTGGCATAAAAGAACGCATACAAATAAGCACAGGTTGCATCCCAGGGTTCTGGGGGTGATGTCCGTGCCTCTGCTGCATGATGTGTGTTGTGCAGAAGGCGTCGACTCGTTTTGTTTAGTAAATCCTTGGCGCGTGTCGTTGGCATGTTGGAGCCCGCGAGTGGGCACAGCCAGAGGCAGTCGCTGAGCGAGATCGATTTAGCGAACAGAATCGCACTGGAAATGTCCTTTTCATTTATTCATATTTGGAATTTGTAATGAGCTCATGGTGTTGGTTATACTTAGATGTTAAATCACATTCGCAAGGTCATCACCCTCCAGAGGTGATGTTTGTTAAATGAGTTAATTAAGACTTTTTTTTTTTACATTTTCAATCAAGGGCAAATTTTCACCGTGGTTGCAATCTGGCCTCGGGGATAATCCGTACGCACAAAAGGGCACGCACCCGTTCGGATGTCGCGAGGTCTAAAACGTCTACAGCAGATGTCACACTGCCGTAATGCCCCGCGGCATTAGCGGACAGCTGCCGGAATTGAAACGTATTGAACTCACGCTGAATGTTTTCAGTGACGGTCCACCCAAGCGCTGAGATACGCAGTCGCCCAAATGAAATTAAATGAGAAACAGACACGACCAGCAGAGGTTGTGCCGTGAGCGCTGCAGGGCTACATTGCTGATGTTGCTGTGTTTGCTGAAACGAGCCTCTGTAATGCATCGCTAATGGCTGTAGCTTGATTCAAATTCCGATTTTATTGTTTCCCATATCGTGTCATCCTGAACCTCTTGTGAAATGTACGTTTTATGCACGCATTTTGAAACGTGCAGGACGAAAGCATTTGTTTGGCATTCTGTATTCTCAAGCCATATGTCAGCATGTTGCAATATGCATTTGGTGCCTGCGTAAGTTTGCAATTTAAGAATACAATTTCTAGCTGGTGCATCTGCTTTCAGTTATTGTTATCAGGTAGTCGCTATGAATAGACATCAGGCGACGTTTCGCCTGATGATGCTTCTAACCTGGGAGGCGAAATCTCACGAGGGAGAGATCGCGATCGCTGGACACGGCTATCCCGAAAGAACAGCTCTGAAGAGCAACCATCATGTATCGGGCCATAAAAACCTTACATCAGTACATCTTTGTAAATTACTCTTTAAAATTATCCTAATAAATTCAGTGAAGATATAATTTAACGCATGGCAGCCTCCTGCTGGAATCGCTCGACAGTATGTTTCACGAATATAAAGGGCCGCGCATGTTTATGAATGAACCGCTTTATTCAACACGTGCGTCAATGCGGTTGAGCGCAGGCGCGGTTGTCACGCCAGCGAATCGGTACGGAGGACGCGGTGAAGGCAGAGCCGTGACTTCTGTCGGACAGAATTCACGATGGAAGAGCTCTTCTCCGTGAACTTCCCGCAAACACGGGTCATGACGATCGCGCGTGAGATTGATGGGCAACCTTTGAATGCTGGACCTGCTTCCGAGATTGAGCCGCGTTTTGGAATGCGCGGCAGGGTGCCGAGTGCAGCCAGCTCGAGTCCATGTCTTAAATAAGACGTGTCTCGTTAAAAGCTATTGCCACCAAAACGGCAACGGCGGCCAACGGTTCTAATTTGACATATGCCGCGTATGGTGGATTAACGTGACGCCATGGGAGTGGTGGCAGTGTGGTTATCACGCTGGAATGTGAACCCGTTCACCTGAATTAGATGTTGGTCCGTGGCTAGTATGGTTTTAGTGGCGACTGGCATTAATGGCGGCCTGTGGCTGCTGCCTTGGCCAGATCTGTGCTGACCGCAAGGTGGCGGCGATGCAATCCACCGTGAGCCGAGAGAACAGCCTACAACCGATTGGCGAGATGCTCTGCGGAGCTGTCACGTTAAACGACAAGGGTAATAAATAAATATATTGAATAGATAGAATTAATGAAGTACATTAAATAATGCAAGATACTCTGTACAAGCTGTGTTTGTTGTGGTTTTGTAAGTTTTACAACAAGCAGTGATTTGCAATACAATTTCCCAATGTGTATAATTAATATAATCTCATATGCTGCACATTTTCTTGACTTAAACAAAATCAGATACCCATTTAATAAAAAAAGTACAATGCATGCATGTTTGTGCCTGCGCGTTAATGTTCAGTGATTCATCGTTTGCGAGAAAATGCAGTCGGCGAGGCACATCAGCTCGTTGCAGGATTGACATAATTTCATTTCGCGAAATAGCCGTGTTGCACATCAAAGATTCAGGAGCAAAACTTGCATTAATTTTAACAAATGCTTTCCGCATGATTATTTTTTGCACGTGTCATATTCTCATATTGCCTTTCAGTGAACATGGCTGCAGCCTGTCAGAATTGATAAGACTGTGAGCCGCACGGGCTAATCACATGAAAACGCTTGTGATCTCGTGTTCTTAACAAATAAAATGTGCCATAATGACAAACACGTTTTACTTTTCATTCCAACATGCTCGATTTTCTTACGAAATACGTTGTCGTGAGTTTAAGAAGGTTGCCGCGTGCGGTGACAAAGCTAGCCCATTGGGGGCCCATCCATCCATTGACAGAAACCGCTGAGTCTGCCTTTGTTGTCGTTGTTGTCGTCGTACAGATTCGTGTAACCATCAACACCGGGCACAAATTCGGGCGTGTCTTATAATACAGAGAATACGGTAACTAAATGTAGGGCACTTAAAAATGTACCCGTTTTGGCAGTCTCAGTTTGGAAACGTACAGGGTTGTTCGTCACTTGTTCCACCCAGCCATGATGTGTGTGTGTGCGCCCTTGTGTTTCGTGTCTCCGCAGTGAGATTAACCGTTTGGACCTCGGCCTCATCGTGGAGGTGTGGGACAAAGGGCTGATCTGGGACACAATGGTTGGCACCTCATGGATTCCTCTCAACGACATCCAGCATTCGAACGAGGCAAGTTCACCGCCCGCACGCCTTGCGGTTGGGAGCGGTGACGCGGTGGCGCGGCGGTGGCGCGGCGGTGGCGCGTCTACCGTTTGTTGCAGAGGTCCGCGGATCGAATCCGCCAGGCCGCCCTGGTTTTTCCGCGGGTGTATTAACCGTAGGGAAACTACGCGGTGTTTGCGTCACATTTGCTGAAAACACTCATTAATTAATTTACCAACAACATAATATATAGGACGCAATGTCTGGCAATTGTTGGCGCAGGCTAACCGCGTGGCTGCCTTCACCCCTCCCCACCTCGCTGGCGTTTTCTCGTGGCCCTGAGTTGTTCGCTCTTCAATTGAATACCTTAAAAAAATGAATATGTTCACATTATAAATTACATTTATTTTCATTTGATAAGGTGATGTTAAAGTGTAGGCCATTCTGTGGCGAATTCTACATACCTGCAAATTGATCTCAATTCCTAAAGTGGGATTATACGCTGCAGCATGTCGCACTCCCGCAAAACTTGACAGGACTCTCCTGAAAGGGAGTGATGATGCTCATTGTGGCTTTCCTGGGTGGACAAGTGGAGTAACAATCAGAGCTGTTCTTTCGGGATAGCCGTGTCACTGAGCTCTCTCCCTCACAACATTTCGCCTCCCACGTTGGAAGCATCATCAGGCGTTAACGTGGGAGGCGAAATGTCGCGAGAGACGGAGGGTTATCCCAAAGTAGCAACCATCATGAATCGAGCCGGGATGACCTACATCAGTCCATGAACACGAGACTATACGGAGCATGTGTTGTGTATGGAATGGCGAGTGCCGTGGTCGCGTGGCCGTCGTGCCGAGCGTGACGCGCCGCCGTGCGTGCGTGCGTGGGGCTCGCCGTGGCAGGAGGGCCCGGGAGAGTGGCAAACCCTCGATGCGGAGGTCCTCATGAAGGAAGACGAAATCTGCGGCACCAAGACACCCACGCCGCACCAGATCCTGCTCGACTCGCGCTTCGAGCTGCCCTACGGTGAGACGGCTTTATAACGATGGGTTTTCCACGATGTGTCTCTAATGATGGGTTTGTAACAATGTGCCTATTATGACGGGTGAATCACGATGGTTGTTTTCGAGTGTATCCAGGGCGTCTCTGAGCACAGCGCACGCCATGTGGCACTTACATCTCATGTCTTCACATTTTGAAAGGGCACCCCCAGACGGAGCTGTCCCTGTGGGCACGGTGTGACTCAGGACCTTCCGCGCAAAGGGGCATTAGTCTTCTACTCTACTCGTAGGCGGCGCGTGTCGTTACCACTGCAGGCAAAAGCCGTGACTGGAGTCTAGGCAGCCCCTCGAGAGGACATTTGGCCTGCTGTTAAACTCTAACCAGACGAATTGGAAGAGGTAGAAGTTCCCACGTTTCACCCCACCACGTGCAATCTTCCAGCAAACTAACTGCGGTGTAACACATTTATACTGCTGGAGGGGGGTTGAAGAGTTGCTGAATTGTATAAAGTCAATTTAATGAACTTGGGCGGCAGGGTAGCGCAGTGGTAACATCCGCGCCTCACAGAAAGAGGTGGTTTGATTCCTGCCTCGGGCGCCTTTCTGTGTGGAGTTTGTGTGTTCACCCCCTGTTCTGCGTGGATTTCCTCCGGGATTTCCGGTTTCCTCCCACAACTAACCAACGCTCATTAATTAATGAGTCGATAACATCATAATATATAGAACCCAATGTCTGGCAAATGTTGGTGCCGGAAAGCCGCATGGCTGCCATCCCGCCTCCCCGCCTCTCTGCAGTTGCCTTGCGCCTCCGAGTCATTCTCACTTCAAATGAAAACCTGTGAAATGTAATGAATATGTGCGACGCGTTATGAATTGTATTTAATCGTAATTTAAATCCGGAGTCACTGAGCAAATGCTCGGGTGGTTGTCGTCTGTGTCCTGCAGATATCCCAGAGGAGGAGGCAATGTACTGGACGAAAAAACTCGAGCAACTCAACGTTTTGCAGGATCACGATGAGGTATTGCTTCATCCAGCAACCGCAAATTTCCCCCAAAACCCCTTAAATAAAAGAAACCATTTGCCCGGCCACATACAAGAATTGATCTTTTGAGATGACAGTAGAAAATGATGTAGGTTTTCACGGCTCGATTCATGACGGTTGCTATTCAGAACTGTTTTTTCGGGATAGCCGTGTCACTGGGCGATCTCCATCTCTCCCTCGCGACGTTTCGCCTCCCACGCCTGATGATGCCTCCAAGGCCTGATGATGCCTCCAACGTGGGAGACGATACGTCTCGAAAGAACAGCTCTGAAGAGCAACCGTCAGTAGAAAGTGAATTGGGTTTTTTTTCCAATGGACGTAGAGCGGTTTACATCTCATGTCACCACATCCTTCATAAGGCCAGACAGGTTTTTTTTATTTTTTATTATAGAGGTTAACGTTTTTAGTTTGATGGCTGGGTGGTGCTATGAAATCATGACTCATAATCGGAAGGTTGCGAGTTCAGATCCCAGTGGGGAATTGACTCAGTCCCATCATCCGTTCAGAGTCAATATTGTGGGAAATCAGCATTAGTTGATCTGATAATTGCTCTTAACCGCGGTGAGCATTTTCTCTTCTCGTGACCCCGGAAGAACAGCTCTTAAGGGCAATTCTCATACATCGAGCAGTGAAACCCTACATCAATACATCGGTTGATCTGTGCATGGACTGATCTCCTCCATATGAAAGGAGAAAATCCACCATTGATTAAAGACTTCCAAACTGATGAGAATCTGCCGACACGCATTGGAGTGTGGTGACACACACTGGGCGCCTTGTCCGTGTTACAAACAGGACCGACCAAGTGTGCAAGGCACTTTCGATGCTTCGTAAATGCTCGCTTCATTGTGCTGCCTGTGCACGAGAGTGCTTGATGAAATTAGACACGGAGGGTCCCTCGTGTGCATTTGTTAGTGTGTCTGCGTGCTTGTAAACGCTTACAGATGTATTTTCAGCATTTCACTTAATTTGCAATGACAATCGAACACGCAGCAAACAACTTCCAATGCCCAAAACTGTAGACATAGTTGACACATCTGGGTTAATCTAAAAACAAAAACTTCTCGTACATAAACATTTTAAGGCATTGGTTATGCACACATGCACATTTTCAATTAGAAAATTGTCACAGTGGTCTTTATTTGTAATTGTGTTCCCAACGGCTACTCATTGCATACATTTAAAGCCAATACGGTATTATCAGCATGTGGCACTATTCATGTTTCTCTTTTGTTTTTGTCGCTGCTGAGCTCACACATCGCGCATCTCCGTTGTGAAATAGCCGGGCAGCTGGCGAAACGGCGACCATCCACATAACAGATCAAATAAACTCAAACTCAGTTTGGCTTTAAATGCGCCACGAAAGTAATTTCATAGCGCCTTTTGCTCCTGCGATGATCGTTTACGTGATAATATTTTTCTGCCTACGTTGGATTTCGAAACGGCTTTCCGAGAATCCATTGAAGGAATTGAAGGAACCTTTGTGTGTGGTCGTGAGCCGCGTGCATGCGTCACCGTTGTCAATTCCCGCTCGCATTATCTCGCCGATGGCGGCTCGCCAGGCAGCTAAACGTTATTGTGAGATTAAATCGCTCTAACATTTTACCGGTGAATTATATTGCCAACCTGGCAAGAGCATTCATATTTCTTCTCTGGAGGAAGATTCCTGAAACGAGTGCACAGTACAAAGCAGCTGCGTCTTTACAGAGTTTATACAGTGTAGCAGAGCGTGGAGCAAGGTGAATGAAAGAGATGAATGAAGGGATCGAGGGGAGAGGGCCATAATGCATGTTAGGAAGGAGGAGGGCGGCGGGGTGGCGCAGTGGTGACATCTGCGCCTCACAGAAAGAATGGTCTTTCCCTAGGCGGTTCAATCCCCACCTCGGGCACCTTTCTGTGTGGAGTTTGTGTGTTCTCTCCCCCTGTTCTTCATGGGTTTCCTCCCGGGTCTCCAGTTTCCTCCCAAAACTTAAACAAAAAAAACTCAATTCAGAAACCATCCACCGATGCCTCTGCCTCCACAACCCCTCCTTCGCGACATTTCGCCTCCCACGTTGGAAGAATCATAACGCCTGATGATGCTTCCAACGTGGGAGGCGAAGCCTCGCGAGGGAGAGAGGGGAGAGAGGGAGAGCGCTCGACACGGCTATCCAAAAAGAACAGCTCTGAAGAGCAACCATCAGTTTTGTTATTGTTACTCCGCATGTTCACTGAGGAAAGCCACAATGAGCATCATCACTCTCTTTGACGAGGGTCCTGTCAATTCCATGTAAGCAAGCGGAATGCAAAAATAAAAGGAATGGTTGGTTTCTGAGGACAACACAGGCAGCTTTGGTTGCTGAAACAGAGGTGCAGCGAGGAGAGAGTTATTTAAGAGGTGGTTATTAGGTGTGAACAGGTCCAAGGAGAGTCGTAACGATGATGAGCGGGGCATGTTGTTTTCATTGCCGCATAGGGAGCTATTGGTGAGAGCTGATTGTTGCCGTAATGTGGGTTTGTTTGTGGGCACAGGTGGGAATTTTGGCAGATGCAGTTACGTGTGTTGTGTCTAAAGGATCACGCTTCTAAAAATTAAACACGACTTATTTTCTTCCGTTTTAAGTATTACTAAAGTCTGGGGGGTTGTCACATGCTGTAGATTTTTCGTAACGAGTGCACGTACTGTAATGTAATTAAAACACAAGTCATAACCTCGTGTGTTTTAGCTTGGAAATTAACAGTGGCGTAATTAACATGTTTAATATACTTTGTGATAACAACGGGTCGTGACACAAAATGAGACAAAACCATTAGCGGGCCGCTGCACGTTAAATTACGCTGGGCGTGATTCACATCTATTTACCAACCATGGCTGAACACCAATTTCTTTTCTCCAAATTGCAGTTGCTGGTAACTCATTTGGCCCTTATTTGCATCACCCGCCAGATAATCACATGTGGGGAAATCACTGCAAACCTGCAGGGAGGCCAGGGAAAGTGGAAGCAGATAAACACAACTGACGCACAAGCCGGTGACCCGCTCAAGTCAGGACCAAGCTCGTTGCATTATTCACTGTGGGCTGCAAAGCAACGCTTTACATCAACTGGCCTTTACGGTGGCTCTCTGGCTGCCCAGGGCAGACCTGTGCTGACCGAGTGGGAAAATGCACAGCCCAATGTTGGAAACTTTTCAGGAAGAGATTTCATCAATCCCTAGTTGTGTTTATAGCTTTCGAGAATCATCTTTCGTATAGCTGTTTTTACGAGTGAGGTCACGTAAACCCGCCCGACTCCGCCAATTAGTAAGGGTTGTCACGTGAACAAAACGTGCCGGTATGTTGGAGCGCAAACCCACAACATTTACAATGAAGGTACGACGTTTCGCTGATAGTTGCAATCAGCTTCGTCAGGAGCAAAAGTTCTTGCGAGAACTAGTAAAGAATCGGCACGTTTTGTTCACGTGACAAGGCTTACTAAATTGGCTGTGTCGGGTGGGGGCGGAACGCTTCGGCCAGTTTCTCACCGGTGCCGGCTTGCTTTCAAAACCGATTATACATCAGAAACAAACAAATTGCTCTATAACTTACAACGTTCAATCGGTTAACATTCCAACATTCAACGTTTATGCTCAGCCATTGTACAAAAGAGCAACGTGTTACGGTTTCTCGGTGACAGAGTGTTTTAATGAAAATTTCAGTGTGCTTGGCACGACAAGTGAAGTATACGTTGTCTTTGTGTTACAGTACAACTTCCAGGAGGCAGTGGAAAACCAGCCTCTTCCCACCAACAACCTCCATTGCTGTAAGTTTCGGTTTGCTCGTTTGCCCATGTGCACCAAACGTGGGAGTGCAATGTCTAAAATCTGCTAATTTATTTTTTGCTTATCATTTTCATGTTCGATCGTCCCCGTTTTTATTTTGCTGCATGCCTCTTACGGATAAATGCTGCTTCAGCCTCTTGTCGACTTTTTGACTCCTTAAACCTTTTCTTCTAGCCTCTAAAACCAAAGGTATTTGGAGATTTAATGTTTACAAATTAAATTAATCTTCCACACATTAGTTTGTACATTAGTTAATTCAGATATGCTATTTGAAAACTCTGACACTTTCTCCGCAATTTCTCCACAATTTCTTGTTGAATTGCCAAATGCAACCATCGCATGAGTGTCTGGATATGTGCTACGATGCGTACCGAATGTGTTTAGTGCGCGTGATCGAGTGAGACATCGATGCCAACCGCATAATGTTTGACATCCTGTGCAATGGAAAATTAACACCAGTTAATAAGTGATATTTTTTCCCCTGCTGTATGGATTTTTCGAGTATTTACGCTTTCAAGATGCAATCGGGTTTAATCTATTCGCGTACGACTACGTTGTAATGACATTTTCCATTAGTAAGTTGTAAAATCCACCAGAGGGCAGCACATCCCTTGCCACCTGCCATTAAGCCACTGGGCTTGATTGTGGGTTTTTTGTTATTTAAGTGCCTTTCCTGTGTGTGTTCTCGAGTGAAATTTCTGAACTTTCAGTGCATGGCTGCCTATTTTTTAAAATGCGAATTCGTGTGCCTGCGTTTGTGTATGCATGCCGCTACACTTATTTGTTGACGCCTGCCCTGCTCTTAACTTGGACATTTGAATCTGGTTACCATCCAATTTGTAGTTTCAGGCTGGCAACTTAGTAACATTATTATAATTTGCGATGACAACTTGGGGGGCTTGAAATCTACCCGTGGTGTTTTTAACTGAATGGCTCATCTGCTTGTTTCAGAATGAGACAATATTCTGCGCTAGTGCTTACTGCTATATTAAGATATATTACACTGGTTTCGCGCTGAATATTTCACCGCATATCCTAAATGGCCTCCTGGGATTGTGCCTTTTTGAAATGGTAGCCCATAATGCATTGCCGATTTCCTAGATTTTCTGTCATCCTCACCAAATTTGCATTCCATTGAAAACGCTTTGATGAAATGACAGACCTGTTGGCCTGGTGGTGGCATTTGCTCTTAGAGTACTAACTTTGTCGTGATAAACTGATATCATATTTCACGTTTTACATTCTGTCACAGCTGAAATGGGGAGGAAAATGAGCTCTTCGGTGCATTTACCCATGAAAACGAAATGATGGCGGTGGTGGAGGATTGTGTTTGTGTGTCGGCACGCCCCATTGGTTACTATCTGGTGGCACTGGGGGAAAAGAAATACTACGCTTAAATCGAATATAAATTAGCGAGCAACATCGATACGTTGTTCAATTTGGTTTTTTTCATTGAATGTTTTGTGAATTAAAAAAAAAATAACGGCAATCGTTTTGCATAAACATTCTAGCCATCTTTAATTAACAATAACTTTCATTAAATAAGTGTGGAAAACACCAATGTAGAAATTAGAAACCAAAGTAATGTCTTGCAAATATTTATATATAATCGTAAGGAAATTCAAAATATATGTTTATAATGATAGTATAATTGCTGGTTATAAATCTTACTTAAAAGGCTCATCTGAAACAGAACAGTCCTATTTTTCATTCACAACTTTCATGTCTTGCTTTCTAACAGTGTGACTTCTATAAATCCAGAGCGACATTCACAAGGCCGATGGAAGACTGTGGAAGCACCACCTTTTAACGACTTGCACATTTTGGGAGCAAGGAACCATTTCGGCTGTAATAGTGCTCAAGTCGTTTGTAAATCATCGTCGGTATTCTGCTCAATTGCTCCCAAAATTGATTGCGGCATTCTCGAAATGTTTCCAGTGCTTCTCAGTGTTCCATTTCGTGTGGCCACTCGCCATCGCCTGATGTTAGTGTCGCTTCTCCTTGTCTGTTTCCTTCCCTTTCTTTGCACACCTCGCATCGACGCAGGCAACTGGACTTATTTCGGATGGGGTGACCAGCAAAGTATGTAACGCTTTCCTCGTTTAGACTTGTCCTGTTTGCTTCGTTATGTCGGCACAACCGTTTAGTGAGGTTGTGTTGCCTCTACAATGTAAGCTAAACAGTAATAGCTTTCGACAAGACGTGGTACTGACTGTGCAGTTTCTTGTGTTTGGAAATTGAGGGTGTATAATAAGATGTATGTTTCGATGACTAATGGACGGAATCTGCCAATGGGCTGAGCAGCAGAATGGCAACAAAAATCCCCTGGGTTTCATTCCCATTTCGGGTGCCTTTCAGTGTGGAGATTGGATGTTCTTCCTGTGTTCTTCCTGGGTTTTCCTCCAGGTTCTCCTCTTTCCTCCCACCGTTAATAAAAAATCATACACGGTAACTGGTATTGGCCAAATATCCCAATGCTCAAAAATTACCCGCAAAGTATTACATTGGGATCATGCACAGCGATATCGCCTCTGACTGTCAACATTTGGCAGGACCCTCTTGAAAAAGAGACGTACGACTCGGTGAGGCTTTCCTGGGTAAATAAGCGGAACAAGTAATAACAAATAACAATTAATAATGACGCTCAGTGAGGAGCATTGAGAGATTTTAATACTTGTAAACGGAGGATCAGGAAGGGCTGAATACGCTGGAAGCATCCGTTTTACGCCGTGATGTTTGGTTCTGCTGTTCCAGTCGTAATTCTTCGACCCATTTGAGGCAATCGACAGCAAGCGGATACAACCTAAATCGATACCAATATTCCTTCCATCGCCTACCACCACGAAAAGCCACTGTTGCCAGCATTAATATTCTTAGGCATGTTATGTATTGGGGCACGGCACGGTGGCACGGTGGGTAGCGCTGCCGCCTCACAGCAAGAAGGACCCAGGTTCGAATCCAGGCTTGGGTGCCTTTTCGTGTTGCGTTTGCATGTTCTCCCCGTGTCCGCGTGGGTTTTCACCGGGCACTCCGGTTTCCTCCCACAGTCAAAAGAAATGCTGCTGTAATAGTAATAGCATTTTATATAGCGCCTTTCACCCGAGGGTCACAAAGCGCTTAATTGGTCTGCTGCCCTGTTATGGACTGACGTCCCATCCTCGGTATATCCCTGCCTTGAGCCCTGTGTCTGCCGGGATAGGCTCTGGCTCACTGCAACCCTGTACGAGTGTATGTACATGATTAAGCAGATTCTGACAATCAGTGACATTTTATGTATTGGATATAGGCTTTTTGACATATCATTCATGGCCCAGGGTTTTGTCATTGACATGCCCAGTATGACAATGAATATACACTTAGGAGCCAGTGGAGGAATGCTGCAGAACGTAAGATGGGAAATGCGTGACGGGTGAGTGGAAGAGGAGATGTATGAACTGCCGTCTCCTGAAATCCCGTGGCGATACACACCGACATTCTAAGACCATCAGGAATGTTGAACTGTAAAGCCGCAAGGTTTGCGAGTTGAAATCAAATTCGCCATTGACTCGGCTTATTGTTCCCGTGTGACGGATTAACTGGCACGAGGGTGTGTGTGAAGTCAACTGTGAATATAAAACATCGGCTTGACAGTATGTATCAATTTTGACATTTTGTGGACATTCTGCAGGAATCTCAGCAGTGTGGTTAAGTGAACTCTACTGTGTAAACACATTTTTTAAAAGGCAACTTGAATATTTTGTTCAATAGAAGCCTTTCAGAAATCTCTCTAGTAGACTAATAATAGGGTGCGATTCTGCGTTATGTTCCGAGTGGATTCTTCATCTCGGAAAATAACGCAAGTTGTACGATTAAAACACAGGAAACTGGAGTGACGAGAGCAGTTTCTCACTTCGGTGGTTATGTGGATACTCACCGAAGTGGAATCAACTGTACCATCGCATAGCACGTTACACGAGCATCCATACGCCACCGGCGTACGTTCTGTTCAAACGTTTTAAATCCTTTAATAACGATCATCTCTGGAATATTGCCCGCTTCCTGACATAAATAGTATATCACAGCACAATAGTGTTTGCTTTCCCTGTACCTGTAATTGCCCGTATAGATAATCCTGTACAGGAAAACACGAGGGGAGATATTCGTTCATCAATGTTTAAGGCACGAATCATTAAATATTTCTCATCTGCAAGGAGGCAATTATGACCGAGTCATTTCCTATTTGAAACCAAAGGCTATGATCATCGCCAATGTGATCATAAACACAGGGTGCACGGAAGTATTTATAGGCGTTCTTTATAGGTGCGTCATTTAGTCCGTGGATCATTTAAACGTTACTTTTACACATAAATTATTGTCATCAATCCGCCTGTATGTTGTGTCGCAGGAATCCCGTAAAGAGCTTGCAAGCTCACTGGGTATTTTTCTGCTGTAATAATAAACATCCATCCATCTTCTAAACCGCTTGTCCTGGTGAGGGTCGCGGTGGCAGCAGTCCACGGAGAGTGGACCAGGCATAATAAACATCTACCTATAAACATATCCATCCATTGTCAGAAACCGCTTAATCCTGTACAGGGTCACGGTGAGCCAGAGCCTATCCCGGCAGACATAATAATAATAATAATAGCATTTTATATAGCGCCTTTCACCCGAGGGTCACAAAGCGCTGCACAAAGGCCACGAAGAGAACGGCATGTCAACATAAGGCACAAGGCGGGGCTATACCTCTGGATGGGACGCCAGTCCATCACCGGGCACCGGGGGGCAATTTAGTCAGAAGGCACGTCCGGATGACCCGTGTCCGTTTTCTCCGCGTCCACATCGCTCGCTCGGGGCCCGGTCCCGTCCGCAGCACTCGAGGACCCGGACAGCGCGGTGGACGAGCACGACAGCGACTACCGCAGCGAGACGAGCAACAGCATCCCGCCGCAGTACCACAGCACGTCGCAGCCCAACGCGTCGGCCCACCAGTACCCGGCGCAGCAGCGCGGCCGCCCGGCGGCCCACACGCCCACGTCGCCCCTCGACACGCGCGCCGACGGCGGATACTCGGACCGCCACCGCGAGCTCAGGTGCGGCCCCGGCCCTCTCCGTGCGTGTGTGCCTGCCTGCGTGCGTGCGTGCGCGGTCTGGGGAGCCGTGGCCCAGCGGTTAGCGCTATGCCGGGCTACAAACCTGGCTGTGACACGAGTTTGAATCACGCTCACGGCCACCAACACCGGTGATGACTTTCTGAACCGGTCCTCGGCTTCCCCTAGGTCGACTCGGCCTCAAATGAGTACCTAGTGCGGTGTGTAAACATTGCCGCTAGGGAGACAAAGGCGGCCGGGCGTGGTGCTGGTCGCCCACCCCCTCGTGTGCCGTGTCGACCTTCATAGGTGCTCGCTAACGGCGCTTGCCCCTACAGTCTGATAAAGCTATACGGGGGATCTTTGTCTTTGGTTTAGCGATATGTTTTTTTGCTTTTGCTTAGACTGGAAGTAACAGTTGAGCTGCGTAGCGCTTTTTATCAGTTGTTCAGCAGGGAGGGATATGAAAGTTACACCATCTCGGGGCAACGGGCGCAATTTCCGCGGTACAATTAACCTGGGCAGCGTGTCTTTGGACTGTGGGAGGAAGTCGGAGTGCCCGGCGAAAACCCACGCGGACACGGGGATAACATGCAAACTCGATGTAACAAGGTACCCAGGCTGGGGATTGAACCCGGGGCCTTCTTGCTGTGAGGCGGCCGTGCTACTCACCGCTACGCTACCGTGTCACCCCTAGTATGGGTCCATAAGGGCTTAAAATAATATAAATATAGTCACCTCGGAAGCATGAGATCTAAAATACACAGGTACGTGTGCCAAAACTGTGAAGACAAATACTGAATTGGGCAGATACGCACCCACGCACCAACGCACCAAACATCGCAGAGGTCAAACATTCCACGCCGCGCAAATATTATTTTACAATTGAACAAAAACCACTGACGTGGCATTACAATTGTATTGTCAGCCCCATAAATTCCACCCATATCTGATCAATATACGTTATGTGTAATCTAAAGCTTTACAACCACATTGCTCTGTGAAACTGGAAGAAGGGATGTGCTCCCAAATCAAATATGCGGTTTAACAACACGTAGATAGCTGTTTAGATAGATAGATAGCTGTTTATTATTCCAGCAGACAAATGCCCAGTGAGCGGCAAGCTCTTTATGGGATTCCCGCGACACAACAAACATGCGAATTGACAAAAATAAATACAAATACAAAAAGAACAAATTAACCAAACAACAAAAACCATTTACACACAGCCTTGCACATAACTGATCAAATAAACAAATAAAAACACAGACATACATTGCGATGGGGAAAAACAAATCACAGGTAGCTCATTCAACTTTTAGTGGGAACAAGTGCAACACCTGCTACACGCCGGACACAAATCACAATCTGCAATTGCAACTACGCAGACATTTTAGTTCTTACTGGGTTCTAAGTTTGGTCTTTCAAGGGAGTGACTGTAGCTTGAAGCTCACGGCAATATTGTTCCAAAAACGTGGCGCAGCCGCTACAAAAGCTTTCCCCCCCCATATCTCGCGCAAATTGCATTTCCGTGAAGATGTTGCCCTGATTGGCAAATGACATGCATTGAACCCAGAGGCAATTGGAGATGCACCTTATTTATTTATTACTGTTTAACGAATGCTGCCAGCTGTCAACCGCGCGGTTAGGGGTGTTCGGAGTGTAGCTGCCGCCGCGCGTTAGCTGCGATCACAGGTGGATACCTGCGGCGGTGGTTTCCCTAGACGGCTCGCGGGGGACGTGACGGAAACGCGGTGGCACCGTGCCCCCGACTCGTCCCCTGTGCGCGCGGTACCACGGCTCGCCTCTCTACCCGCCGTACACGCTGCAGTTCGGCGTGTGACGCAAAGCGTTCATATGGGAGAACGTTCGTCACGCTTTCCGTAGACTTGAACGTTCTAAAATAGTACGGGAAACGAATCTGTTGCTGAGGAAAGGGATGTCTGATCCGCTCTCCTTGGACTGCTGTCACCGCTACCCTCGCCAGGACAAGTGGTTTAGAAAATGGATGGATGGATGATTTAAATCGAATCCATAACAATTGCTGCTGCGAATGTTATGTTCGATGCACAGAAATCATTAATTGGAGATTATGTTTATAGTATCCTGTCTCTTAATAGAATGGATATTTGTAAACCATTGTAAAATAAATACCTTATCGACAGGCTGTTAAATAGATAAATTGTTCATGAACATTTTTTGGTCATCCAAAAATGAATAAAAACAACAAGATCCTAAATTAATAAATAATACTTACAATGCGGAGTGCTCGTCCATTTTTGAAATGGACTTAGGGATGCTGCTTTGCTATCACACAGCTCTTGCAACACAGACATCGCAGGTTTTTTCTGCAGTTGAAACATTGGTGCAAGTATCTTAAATTCTTCGTCCTTTATGCACCGAGCAGCGTAAATGAGTCCAGCACAGTTTATCAGCACATCACTTGTGGTGGGGCAAAGTGTGAGTACCTGTATCTCTTCCGACACGTCTGGCCAGCGTGCTAGAGTCCACCAAAATACCCTGCAGAGGGGCTCTCTTAAGCTCCTGTCGTGGAGGCCCATCTGCCAGCAGTGGTGTGAGAAATACTTTGCAGTGCTGCACCTTTGCCATTAACTGTAAACACACACGCGCTTTCGTTATTGATGCCAGCACACCTCACTTACTTCTGTCAGATCCTGTAAATGTTCCACAGTTGACATACAACCTCCGAGGTGTGTTCCTTAAATTATCCCACCATGTGGCTCTAGGTGTTTTCCCTGCTTGCTCTGACCTCTTTTTACAGCTGCAAAAGATATTCAAAGGTTTTATGTTGACACACGGTGGAAATATCTTTTTATTACAGCAGAAAAACACCCAGTGAGCTTGCAAGCTCTTTACAGGATTCCTGTGACACAACAAACACGCAAATCTACAAAATAAAAAATAACACATTAACCAAATAAAAACAAAACATACCATTTGCACATAAGTGACAAAATAAATCAAATAGATAAGTAATACAGGGTAGTTTTACATTGCCATGGGGAAAAAATATATAGGTAGCTTATTGCACATTCCGAGCGAACAAGTGCAACATTCCAAACACAAGTGAAGATCTGCAATCACAGCGAGTCAGAAATCTTAATTCTAATTTGGATCTAAGGTTGCTCACCGAAGGTAGTGACTAGCTTCAACATTTCATGAATTACCCACAGTGCTCCTCTACAGCACTCGGTGACGTATTAGAGAGTAGTTTTAATAGGTTTCCTCGTTATGATAATAATTTATTGCATATACATTGCGCCTTTCACCCAGACGTCTCAAGGCACTGCAGAAAACTGCAGATGTGGAGGGGAGGCAACCACGAGGTCAGCCGGCGCCAACCCACCAGACACTACGTCCTATATATATTATGATGTTATCGGCCAATTCATTGATGAGAGGTTTTTTAGTTGAGGGAACCTAGTGGAAATCAACGCAGAACAGGGGGAGAGAACACACAAACTCTGCGCCGAAATTCGTCCGAAGCGGGAATCAAACTGCCGAGGGCAGGACCTTCGTTCTGTGAGGCGCAGATGTTACACACGAGGCACAAACTCTAATAAATATAGATTGCACCATTCTCCTGCTCTGTGCACCCCCACATGTGGAGCTGTATTGGATCCAATTTACTTTTAAGAAATTCCTTCCCCGACAGGCTATAATGGAATTTTGGATGCACTGCTTGAACAATGTAAATCTGAGTAGTTTTAGTCGCATATCAGTTTTTTAGTGTGCTACATTTTGACTTGAATTTCGTTTGTTAAATTGATTTATTTGCTTATATCCTGCAATTTGCTTGTTTGCTGCACCTTTCCTGTGATCCAGGTATCTGTTGAAAACGAGACTGAGTGTCAACGGTCTCTCAGGTCGTTCCCTAGTTTTAAATACAGCTCTCTTTGTTCAAATATATTCCAGATTATTGTGCTGTGTAATGACCGCGGTATACTGTGTTATTAGTAAGCCATATAATTTCGTGGGGAGCAGTGGCACGGTGGTTAATGCACTGTGCTATGAACCTAGTG
The DNA here is from genome assembly GCA_036362915.1 of Geotria australis. Lineage (NCBI taxonomy): Eukaryota > Metazoa > Chordata > Hyperoartia > Petromyzontiformes > Geotriidae > Geotria > Geotria australis. The sequence continues at coordinate 10,208,128 of JAZEWU010000009.1, forward strand.
ACCTGAATTTCATTTCTGCCTCAGGCTAACAGCAGTGGTAGGGGACATCTGAGTCGGTTTTGGACCCCCATTTTACACTTAACACTGGGATGAAATATGATCAAACTGCCCCAGCATGGGGTGGGGGGTGGGGGGGCCTTCATCCAATAGCGTATTGACAAAGAACCATAAATAGTTGTGTTTTTTTCTTTCACATACACTTCATGATTGTATTTTTCTTTCAATCCGGGACATTTTTTCAAAATTAACTAAACGTTTTTAAATTACCGTAGAGAGTTTGAATCACGTATTAAGTACAATCCTGTTATGTACTGATGTAGGTTTTTACGGCTCGATGTATGAGAATTGCTTTCCACAGCTGTTCTTTCAGGATAGCCGTGTCGAGCGCTCCACCGTTCTCCTTTGCAACGTTCCGCCTCCAACGGTGCCCTGTGATAGACTGGCGTCCCACTCTTGGTATATCCCTGCCTTGTGTCTGCCGGGATAGGATTTGGCTCACCGCGACCCCGTACAGGATTGAGTTGTTTCTAACAATGATGATGATGATGTAAATCCACCGCTTAACAATTAAATGACTCAACTGATCAGCAGCCGCATCACGCTAGCCGTGGCGTGCCGGGGCGACCTTCGTTCAAGAAAAAATAGGCCGACTAATCTATTACAACAAAAGTAGCCAATTATAATCAGAGGTAAGATTAAGCCAGTCCGGTCTGCTACGGCGTACCGGTGAAAAAGTGGCCGAAGCATTCAGTACAGTACAGGCGGGAAGGGATAGATATATATTACCCAGTGAGCTTGCAAGCCCTTTACAGGATTCTTGCGACACAGCAAACATGCAAATTTACAAAATAAATAAAAACATAACAAAATCAAATTAAATAAAGAATAACACAAAATAACCATTTACACACAGTTGCGATATTTCCGCGCCGGTAAGATGTGTAAGTTGCTTTCACCGCTGATTATAATTTGTAGTTGATTTTTTGCAACTAATGTTCCCAAGTGTTTGTGATGTCGCATTGAGTAACGACTGACAGATGACACGACGGCACTACTTTCCGCGTCACTTCAGTTCATCTCTCGCCAAAACATTTGACACATGTGGCAAGTAGACACAGCGACTTGTACGTGTCCGTTAAGATCGCTAGTCTGCATCGCCGGGCTATCCCTGCATATAGTACGTACAGACAAAACACAAACACGGCTGTTTGTCCAGTCACCGGCAATTGAGCCGAGAGCTTGTGGATCTCTTCAGCCATTAATTTGTTTTTAATATCAAAATTACTTTTTAAACGCTAATTTCTTGAGTGACCTCGGTCCAGTATTCCATGTGAGGCACCTTTGGATTTTAATTTTGATAATGTTTCCTAACCTCGTCTCTCATTCTCCCCTTTCCCCTCCCATCCTAACGTGTGCCCCACAGCTGTGATAGCATAGAGTCTGCTACAAATGGCCGTAGTGATCTAGAGTCTGCGTCTGGGTCTAGTCGGCTAACAAGCCGGCAGTACTCCCTCGAGAGCAGGCAGTCTGTAGATCTTTCCGATAGGTGGGTTTTGTTGAAAGTTTTGTCTTGGTGGGCTATCAGTGTCGTGCCATTTGACGCTCTTCTTCAGCACGCCTTTGTCCATGATCAATGTTTTCTGCTTGAGTCCAATGTTGCTGGAAACTGTACCAGAGGTGATTTAGCTAAAATGGAACCTAGGCAACAGGGGTTTGTGGAATAATTCAGCTCGAGTGTGTTTTTCTCGAACGTAATTCAAGCGGCATGCAGCGATGCTTCTTGACAAATTGGTTCAAAAATATGCTGGTGGGTTGTATTGTTATGCTGTTATATATCTCCTTTTCAATTCACCAAATGCAACTGGATAGGAATATGGTTTTACGCTGTAGAGTCAGCGATGCATTCTGAATGTATATCAGAACATCCACTCATGCATTTACAATAGTACATGAATATGTATTTTTGTTTAAATTAACAATAGTTTTATGGTAATTTTTATTTTGGTAACGTGTTAGTATATTTGCATGGCTTAAATTACGTAAAAATATGCGCAGAATTTGAGTCCGAAATATCCACTGTGTGGATGGAGCATTTGCAAAAACTCGCGCGGAATGTCGCGTACGGTAAAATAAATGCGAGAAAGACAAAGAAACCCATTTAACTAATCTCCGATCCGTCACCTGAGTTCACCGTCGCAAGTGCTATTTGCCTTAACGCTCCAACGAGATTCGAAATTGACTTTGGTGTGTGCGCGCTACCACGTGCTTTAATCCTCTGGCACACATGCTCTGTGACTGAACCTCAGCATATCTCTCTACCTGTGGCTGCAAGGCACACGTGGAAAAGAGAGCCACAGGTCCCACTTAATGTCTAGGTTAGTGTGGTGATGAAGGCATTCGCTTTCTGTGGTTTCCTCCCACAACAAAAAAAATGAACGAATTAATAGGCCGATAAATTAACAATACATAAGATGCAGTGTGGCAAAATGATTGCTCTGGCAAACCGCCTGGCTGCCTTCCCCCTCTCTGCACTTTCCTCGCGTTTCTGAGTCGTTATCTCTTCGAATGAAGACCTTCGAATTTGAATGAGTATATACATGTTATAAATAGCATTCAATATTAATATTATTTCCAACTGAGTGGTTGGTGGAACAGCACTATACATGATCTGAATCAAGCCATGCACACAAACTCACACCCATGAGTTGCTATTATTTTGTGGTTGAAAGTCCATAAAATATATTTTCCATGAGTAAACTACATTTCAACCAAAACTAATTATTTTGCGTGTAGCTTTTGGTGAGGATGAAATTTGCAAGCTCTAATTTTCATGTCTCAGTGAAGCCTAGGCCTCTGCATGGCCAGTCGAGCATCTTCATCTGTGACCCTCATAGTTGATCCTACATTGCGTTAAAGGACATCCACAAATGTTCATAGACAACTCCTGAAAATTCGGGTTAGGTTCCCGATGTCTTAGGTTCTTCAGTTAAAACATCTTCTGGTACGGCTGTGATGTATTTTTTTACAACTGTGCTACGAAGCTCTAAATGCTTGTTGGCTGTTGTTGGCCTGGCTTTTAGAGGCAAATAAATCTGTGTGTTATACAATGTTTGATGTATATATTTTATAAACTCGGTGTGCTGTTGTGATTTGCGATTGCTTGTCTTCAAGGTCTGCGTGTTTGCCTTTACAACTGTTTGCTACAGCGTTCCTGTGATTGTGTGCTGACTGACTACGTGAATCGCGCAGTTGTGTATCAATAGCTGTTTGTACATGTTTGAAAATGTTCACAATTTTAAAGTATACCTCTTATTACGTATTTCGTGCCTTTTCAATCATATTCTATGCATGCCTTTGTGTACGCTTTTAACATTTTGTTTTGCATGTTTCTTTATCTTTGTGTCTCCTTTTTCTCCATTCTTTTCTGTCCTGTCTCAACGTGCCCCGTTTTCATTGGGCAGCAGCGTAAACAAGTTAATATTGAAAGACAAAATACGAATCGTACCGTCTGAGTTTTGTTCAGATGATGAGCAAAGAGAAGATGACTATGACACCCAGGGCAGGAATATGATAGAGCAATTTTTACAAGAGAGAAATAACAAGAAAAACAATTTTCCAGATTCAGAAACTCTACGAAATGATAGTGGAATCTTGGACCATGAGACTCTGACACTTGAACTCTCAAATTCTAAAAATAAATACAAAAAAGCACAATCTATGCATCACAAGATGATCACAAAAATGTCAAAGAATGTTGACTCGGATACTTATTCTCTGGGAGTCTATCCACAGAGATACAACACTCTGCCGAGATTAAAACACAAGCAAGACTTGCATCTGCTGCACAACGTGGCAGTGCCTGACAATAAGACACCTGGTGTGTCTAGCAAGGGGTATCAGCACGCGTCTGACAAGCTCAAACCCGCAGACTATCGCATAGACGATAACCAAAGGTCCCCTCGTGAATGCAGGCTCATGAGTGTTGATGCAAGTGATCTTTGTTCCATCACGGACTCCCTCACGGAGTGGTTAGACGACGATCTCAATAGCCCGGAAAGTGTGGGGAGTCCAGAGAACATCCACCTCAGAGTGATTCCCGGAGAAACCGCAGAAGACCAATTAAAGAATGACTTGATGGGTCTCCAAACTAATCAGTACTATGCTGCGGAATTCGAATACATCGAGGAAGATGAAGTTGTGGAAGACATTTATGTCGAGAGTGAAGCCGACCTTGAAGCTGACGAGTATGAATATTTTAAAGATGAAGAATCGAGCATACAGTATATCGACGCTACGGACGAACTTCAATGTCTGATCGATACCGTTTCTGAATACTTGGTCGAAAAGCAGGAGGAATTCAACAAATTCACCTCTCTCTCCGATTGCGCGTCGGATGAAAAGGTTCACAGAAATGCGCAGGATCTTGAGCGTTCCAACGAGAGCGAACACGCTGTGCCAGAACAGCCGCAGCAGTTCGGCAGTGATGCTCCACTCAAGGTTTCCGTGGAGCAGCCGCACTTGCAGCCAGCTGAACAATTATCGGAAAGAAGCGCGCCTCTGGAAACTAGCGAGAGTTCCGTTTCGCTCACTAATCTGGGCAATATGAAAGAGGCCTTCTCCTCACTAATGGATTCCCTTGAAAAGAAAATCTCGAACAAAGACGTGCAAATCGTTGCCGACGATGTCAAGGCTAACGAGAGCGAGCGCAACAAAGGTGCGACTTCTGCACCGAACGTTCGGTCCGGCAGTCCGTCCCTGGCGCCGAATGAAGAAGACAATGCGAAGGAGGGAAATATTCTGTCAAGATTATTCAAAGGCTCATTTTTGTCATCCTCTCCGAGCCAGAAAACAATCAACCCCCCTCACGACAAGCCTGAAGTGACTATGCAGAGCCAAGCTGCACCGGGCAGAGCTGGTATTGAGCCCAAAAACACGGTGATGAGTGGGGAGGAGCTGCATACAGACCGGAACACTTTGGCGTCAAAAGTGAGTGATGCGGTTTTACAGCAAGATAATAACACGTTCGTTGGACGTGATGTTACGAGTAATAGTGATGTCGTATCACAGAGTACCGGTGAGCCTGATGGAATTTCACAGCTGAGATTGCCACCAGCTGAACTGTTGAGTAAGCCCGCTTCGGAAGTGGCCAGAGAGCAGACAACCGACGAACCTGCCGATCAAAGCAAACCCGAATCTATAATGTCTAAAGTGTTTAGCATTTCCAAGTCATTCTTCAGCTCAACAGACCTGTCAAGGGACGCGAAAGAAAGCGTTCCACAGCCAGAAGAGAGTGTTACCAAACAAAGTGGGAGTGTTGCATTGGTCACCTCGCCCTCAAAACGTGTCCACGAGCCTGAACTCGGAATTGTGCCGTCGTCAGCAACGCACACCGGAGAATCTGTTCAGGCATCCGGCGCCGTCACCAGCACCGCTGATGATGCGCCGTCATCTACAGTTGCCTCTTTGGGGACGTCAGCAACATCGGCCGTTTGCAAGTCCGTAACGTCGGAATCCTCAGAATCCTCTCCAGCGGGTCCCTGTTTTCCAGAAGTAAAAGAGGGCGCTTCGAAAGACGACGGGGAATTAGCCGGCGCAGGATTTAAGCTGCCGTTCAGAAATACGCTCTTCTCGACTAAACGTGCCGATGAAACTAAACCAGCCACGGGGGGCATGTTTAAGTTTCCCTTCTTCTCATCCAGCGACAACATCAGCCAAGCAAAGTCTGACCACGTCCCGTCCAGAAGGGCGTCCGTGGACACTGCCTTCATGTCGTTTCTCTCACCCGCGAATGGGAGTAGAGACGTTGAAAAAGCTCAGAAAACTGCAGATCCAAAGACTGACAAAAATATCTTTCCTTCTTCTCTTTCGTTCAGTCTTCCATCTTTTCTTTCACAAGATAGCTCTGCTTCTAAGAAGGAGGAGACTGTTAGGGATGCGAGTGAGCAATCGTCAGCAAAGGTAATTGCGTCTAAAGTCGACGCAAATTGCAAAGATGGCGCTGTGGCCTCCTCCGTTCTTTCTGTCGCAACATCCTCTGAAGCTACGAATGCAACCGATGGGATTAATACATGCGCTTCTGAAAGGATGATTGACACACCAGTCCACAAAGACGTGAGTAATAGTGACACGTGCTTAGTCGAGGGTATTAGTTTAAGGGACACAAAACCATTGAACAAACTCATCAGTCAAGCATCACCATCCTGCATCGCCAGAGGCAGAAGCGTTTCATCACCGGGACTGTGTGACATTGCCGCCGATCGTGTTGATAATGAAATGAAACAAAGCACTTGTGATGAAAGAATTACGTCATCGAAATCATCTTCATCCCTCTTCTCCAAGCTGCCATTTCTGGGGTCCGCACAGAAACAAGAATCGTCCCACGCGGAGGCAAACCTGGACGAGAGCAAGCCATCGTTGGCTTCGCACTTCAAACTTCCGTTTTTTTCCACGTCGCCAGAGAAGCAAGCTCCAACCACAAGTGTCGCAGGTGTGGAAGAGAACAAGCCGTCTATAGTTTCTCGTCTTAGTGTTCCACAGAAACACGAATCGTCCCAAGTGGAGGCAAACGTGGACGAGAACAAGCCATCGTTGGCCTCGCATTTCAAGCTTCCGTTTTTTTCTTCGTCGCCAGAGAAGCAAGCTCCAACCACAAGCGTGACAGGTGTGGACGAGCACAGGCCATCTTTAGTTTCTCGTCTCAGTATTCCACTCTTTAAACATTCTGACAACCAGCCATCACCGACTGCGGACACCAAAGAGGAACCGAAAAGATCGCTGTTGTCAAATTTGAAGCTGCCATTTTTCTCGCCATCTGAGACTCCAGATGTGGCGGCTGCCAACAAGAAGACTCAGGACAGCAGCCATGGCGCAGGACGTATCAACATCCCCTCGTCTAGCTCCAGTGGCAATGTGCAGGGTTCACGTAACGCTCCATCACAAAGTCAGGGTTCTCTCTTGGTTGTCCCTTCTGAAATAAAACGAAACCGCGGTGAAGCCTCCTCCTCAGTCACCCCAGAGTCGCCACATCCGTTCGTTCAAAGGGACAGCGAACTGTACCCACGTGGTGACAAGCAACGTGCGTCGAACGTCACGGCGAATTTATCTGATAGTGAAACGCCGCAGCAAAGTCGGCAACTAAAGTATCAGTATGTTGACTCCACACAAGAAGAGTTGCTAATACGCAAAGTCACAGACACTGTCACAGAACAGGGATTACATGCGGAACATTGGGCAAAGCAACAAGCTGATACAGACAGCTATTGGAATGAAACTCGTTCAGAATGTTCTCAGTATGCCGAAAATATCACTTATTTTTCAGATTTCTACTCTCACATCGCATGCCATTCTGCAGAGAGTATAGTTATTGCTCCCTGTTTTAACACCGGGTCTGCAGGCGTCAACCAGCAAAGGGTATTTCACGTGAACCCTTTTGAGCAACAGATCCAACAGGGCAATGTTGAGCATACGCACTTTGGAAGATGTGAGAACGCTACCGATTTGTCAATGGTCATGGAAGATCACTCTTACGTGGAGATCCAGGAAGAGCCACTGCAACTCCTGTCGTTTCCGCAAGATCCGTACAAGACGGATGCGGAGAGGCGACCTTTAAATTTAGATGATGTAGCCCGCGGCTTCGATGAGCATTTCGAGTTCACCGAATCGTCAATGTTTGAACGTCAAGAGCGTTACCACGACATTGCTATGGCTATGTACAACAAAGAGCAGCAAGCTTGGCTGGACAGTGTTTTGTCAGCTCGTTCACAATATGTTGATGATGAAGACGTTATTGAGGACTCGTTGTGTTTTGACGCCGGTGACTATGACGGCTACATGTGGTGCAGTGAGTATGCCGGTGAAATGGATTATCCGTGCAGGTATGATGACAACGTGGAGTTTCACTACGCCAACTTGGAAAACTCTGTGTTTACTTCCCATGCAGACAAACCAACCGGGTATCGTCATAAAGATGACGATGCCTATTTGGAGTTTGATAACGAGTGGCCTGACCGTTGGGAGGCTAATTCCAATCGTGTAAGTAATTTATCACACAAGGTCATTCAAGACTTGCAGGAACGCCCTCTGGATCTTTCGTGGACTTCATCGAGAATTGACGACATACACTGGGACATCGCGTATTACAACGGGTGGTTTGAGCATAGTGTCCTCAAGGATTATCTTCAACCGCAAGAGGAAATCCCGATCGATTGCACCGTTCGTTTTCTTCCGGTGTACAAAATCTCCGTGGATGTTGAAAAAAGAGCGGCTCAGCAATCGGCGTCCGCAATGTTGACACTGGAGAAATCTGAGACTGGAGAGTCGTTTGTTGCGTCCCTCTTTCACAAAAAATCCGGCATTTTTAGTTCATTGATTGCTGAAAAACACAGCAAGACTTTTGGAGAGGAGTACGAGGCCAAAGAATCGGCAGCCGTTCAAGAAAAGTGGAAACCTCTGGAACGGGTCTCCTCCCTGTTCAGTGGCTTCAAAGTATTCGGCTCCACGGATGGCGATGCAAACTCGGATGTTCAGAAAAAAGTCGGCTTGGAATCTGCAACGAGGCGCGATTCTCAGGTGCATGGATCGATGGATTCTGGGTGGGATCTAAGTCACAGTAAGGTGTCGTGCCAGGAGGGTAGATCGGCGGTGCAGAAACAACCAAATGCCGCCTCTACGTCGGAGGAAATGAAGCGCAGTAAGTCGCTGCTGCAGAGAACCAAGACTTTACAAGAAAGTGAGAGAAGGGAGGACGGGAGTAACCAAGCCCAGGGAACGAGCCAGCCTCCGCAGCAAGACTCGTGTGCACCTTCCTTTTTTAAGAGCCTGCTAAACATTGGCCAGAG